>PVIA01003424.1:0-169646 GCA_004024845.1 Tonatia bakeri | reverse complement strand
GGATAATGTAATAGCATAATCAATAAAATATATTTAAAAAATCTTCAAGTTCAAAAACTTTTGAGTGGTGGAAAAATGTCTCAATACATGTATTGCATGAAATGGAGAGTACTTTGAACATAATTGAAGTTTAAACATATAAGAATAAATACACAATTTTTTGTCAACAAATTCCATTTCTTGAGTCCCCCTCTCGTACTTTGAATTCCATGCATTAAAAAGGTAAAAGATCTTATGTAGGATTAAAAATTAAAATGGATATAGTAAAGAAATTAAAAAAAAAAAAAAACAGGTTGAGGCAAAGCAAGAAAGACCCATCTTTCTGGGTGCCTTTTGTGAATGTGTTGCCCCCGAGTGGCATTTCTCGGTCTGTCATGGATGTGTCATTTATGCACATTTCCCTGGACAGATGATGGCAGGCCTAGGATACAAATGAACCTCAAGTGCCAAAATGAGAAAGAAACAGAGGCAAAGGAGCAGGTGCTTGGAACCAAGGACAAGGGAATCTGCCTGGGTACCACTTTCTCCTGAAGGGTCCTTATCTCACAGGATCCCACTTCACTCCCTAGAAAATCTCCCAGGTACTTCTGGGCATCTAAGCAGCAATCCCAACCAGGTGAGGCAGCAACAACCAGGTCCTGCCTTAAAGGAGCAGACCCTGCCTCTCAGAACTCACTTGCTCAGAATCACGCTAAAACCCCAGCAGAGGTCACTGTGGAGTAAGAAAACACACAGCTGCCAGCCCAGAGCAAATCAGGGTCCCCATTCCAGCTGCACAGCAGCTCCATTCTTCACTTTTAGAACAGAACAGGAAAACTGTCGCCGAGGATGGGTGGGTGGCGGAGGGACAGGAGAGATGCAGATTCACACCTACCCCTCCTGTCCCTCAGAGAGGCCGTCTCTCAGGGCCAGTGGAATCAGCTTTGACCTGCTGTCAGTCACTCACCATTCCCAGCCCTTGGAGGTCAGCACCCTCATGACCCTCTATTTAACAGGTGAGGAAAACGGGCTCAGAAGATCCCAGAACCTCATCTAAGCACACAAAGGGAGCTGTGACCATGGTACTGTGGGGATTTGAACCCCGGAAACCTAGCTTGAGCATGTGCTCACCACTGCAACACCGTACAGAAATATCAGCCTGGCAGTCACCTCCCCACAAAAAGGATGCAGCCTAACTTTCCCAATTCCTTTCCATTATATAAAACACACACCGCCTTCTGGTTGAGTAAAAGGGCTCACCCACCATTCCCACCAAGGAGTGAGTGCCGTCTCTGCCTCTGGACCCTCATTCACGTCCATTACCTCCCACACAGCTCTAGGGTGGAAACCACTGACATCCTTCAACCTAGTTTCGAACGCTCCTCCCATCTCATGAAGCGCCTCCTGCTCGCTTCCCTCATTCCCCCAATTCCAAGCAATTAGACGTGTCCAGTCTCCTGGGTCCCTGGTACCACACTTGGCTAAGCCCAGCTCACGAGACAGTCATTCCCAGGCTGCTCTGGCGCCCCCAGCTGCTAAGATGCGTGACACAGCAGAGGCTGCTCGATCTGCTTCCTCAGCCCTCAACCCAGTGCGTCCTGCACTCAGAACACCCCCGACACGTGAGTGTTGACTTGGAAACAACTAGAAATTCGCTGTCATACATAAGCTTGAAAAGTAAAAGCTGTCTATTCTCAGTACCTTATTCAAATCTGTTTATGGAATGTCAACTTCTTAATCTTCCCTAAAAGTTCAAGAAGAGACATGAACAGACTAGCAGGGAAAAAGTCCTGGACAAGAGAATAGTGTGCAGGGAAATACAGAGATGGAAGAAAGAACAAAAGAAATATTCACATTCTAGTTAATTAAACAGGGTCTTGTGCCTACCACAGCTCTGAGGAATCATTTCCTGAGTCTGCCCTTGACCTAAGGTGGAGTGGGTGGCTGAAGACAAGCTGCCTATCAAAGCCAAGGACTAGGAACTTCTCAAGATCCCTCAATGAAAATTTATATCTAATTTTTTTACTGTGCATAATACACACACATATCCCAGAAGTATATGCAATTACGGAGGCAAAACCTGGTTATTCAAAGAAGGTGTCGAGAATGTGGAATTTAATTTGAACTAGAAAAAGAAAAAGCTATCTGGTGCTTACAGCTCTCCTAGGTTGTTGTACATTTTGCCCATTTGGACAGAAAACTAGATTGATCTCCTCAAGGGGCAATGCTATCCATGCTGAAAACACACGTGCTTTATTCTCAGAACGCCAGATACAATACTCTCCTACATTCTACTTCACAAAAGGAACAGAAGATCCTGAAAATATGCACAGCAAATGAAGCCATCTGGAAACCTCTCTCTCCAGTTCAGTCTTTAATGACTCACCCCCAAGCGTGTGGTTGGCTCTCTCAGTCAAAACTGTTGCACACCCAGCCTCCCTCCTACTCCCCCTCACCCTCCCCCTAAAAATTATTTTCCAATTAGCCCACTTCAGGTTTCCAGGTCCTGGAGAAGACAGACGGAGACAGTAAAAATATAACAGCCAACTTGGGTCAAATCCCAGCCTTGGCAGGGCTGGTTATCTATGGTCTCTGGGCTTGGTTTTTTTTTTTTTTTTTTTTTCACCTTTAAAGAGGGCTGCAAATGGCAGCCTCTGGGGGTGGGGGTGGGGGTGGCAGTGTCAGGGACGGATGTGAGGAATGGCACTGGAAGGTATAGACTCTGTGCTTGTATGAAGGACCACAACCATGTGAAAGGACTTTTTCAAAACTCAGCCTGGATGGTAGCATTACAGTCTCATGAGTTTAGCCACTATGACCCCATGATGGCCACTATAAAGACCTGAATGGGAATCACCCCGGGGGGCTGCGGCAACAACTGAGGGCAGATCCCCACACAGTCCAGCTCTGACCGGTCATCACTGACTGGCAGCCCTGGCATCTGAGCTAACTTAAGGTTTACAAACAATTTTAGCCCCCCTTGTAGGGCAAGTTCCACAGAAGCAATTTATTATTATTATTATTATTACTATTATTATTATTATTATTATTACATGAATGGTCCCAAAAGCACAGGTCAAATTCCTTCTGCTCGGTGTGCCTCAAGAAGAGAGCACAGAACTCCGGGTGTTCTCACAGCAGATGCTCCCAGATCAAACAGCTTGTAATTGCTACTTGGATTGTGGAAGGGAAGGGAGCAGCAAAATCACAGGCGGGCTGTCAAAGAGGGGCCCACGCCACCTGGGTGGCTGGGAAAAGGAAAGTCTATTAGCAAGTGAGATGAGGAGAAAACAAGAGGACTCACACCCCTGCGTCTTCTTAACAAGATGACAATGTCGCAGAGGAGAAAATGTCTATTCCCTTCTGGAGTTGATGTAAAAACTCAGTTAAAATGAAAGGAAAATGGCCAATGTCCCTTCTTTCTTTCTTTCTTTCTTTCCTTCCTTCCTTCCTTCCTTCCTTCCTTCCTTCCTTCCTTCCTTCCTTCCTTCCCTCCCTCCCTCCCTTCCTCCCTCCCTCCATCCACCCATCTGTACACGTATGCAGATTATGTAGGGTTCCATAGTAATATTCTATTTAAACAAACTACTATGTTATAATCAGGAGTATGTGGTTTCATTCATATTTTCCATTTAAAAAGCCAACATCATGATTTTTTTCCAGTTTGGAGCTAATGAGTAATGTGACAATGCTTCGTTCGCTGAATGCTGCAGATCCTCGGGACGCCCCGGGCCAGCTCTCCAGGAGCCAGGGCCAAGACTGGGGCTCCACAGTTTCTGCAGTGAGGCTTCTGGAGTAGCTGCCCATCCTGGCCTCAGTGGGGGACCTGTTGTCGCCATCCCCACAACAAACACCACCCTGCAAATACTCCCTGAGACTCACGATTACTCATCAAGAAGTACCTATAAAAAGCTTTCATTTGGGGCTAGCCAAACTGTCCTCTAAAAAATGCTCAAACAGGGCTGGCTTTATTCCAACCTTAACAGATTTCCAATCAGGGTGAGTCACTGTTGAACAGTTACATGATGCACCAAATTGAGTGGAATAGTTCAAAGCGGCCACGAACTCCCTCCCTCCCAATGCTCAGGAATGACTGCCTTTCTGTGTTACAGTAGTGGACATACTGATAATATACTGACTGTATACAGATGCATGGTTTGTGCAAGTTATAACTATTCCCTAAGAATGATCAGTGGAGGAAAACTAGTGAAATGTAATACTAATTATTCAACCAGCTACAGGCAGAATTTTAAGTCCCAGAGATACATAAAAACAAATGCCTTTAATTCAATCTGCAACTCAATTTAAACCCAGTTATCTGAGTCTGCAGTACAGAAATGTAAATACACAATTAACACAGCCCTTGAAGGCAACGGAATTTCTTCAGCATCCCTCTCTCAGAAGCAACGTTTAGTTAAAATAAATAGGGAGAGCTGTTTAAATACATATGCTTTAAGTAACAGATGCTGTAATACTCTCCTCTTGCCCATTACAGCACCACTGGGACTTGCCAATTAAATCACAAGATCTTTTGGTAATTTAAGCCCAACTTAAATAATTAATTCTAATCATTAATGGGTATTTTAGCAAAATTATATTCAAGTCCAACATAAGTTCTGTTAATAGAAAATGCTTTGATGATGATCTTAACGTTCAAAGTAAGAATTTTTAATTATTTAATACAGGAAGAGATACAATTTTAAAATTATGGGTGTTTTAAAAGATTTTATTTACTTTGAGAGAGAGGGGAAGGGAGGGACAAAGACAGGAAGAGAAACACTGATGTGTGAGAGAAACATCAATCACTTGCCTCCTGGGGTACCTGGCTTGCAACCCAGGCATGCACCCTGACAGGGAATCGAACCAGTGACCTTTCAGCTCACAGGCTAGTGCTCAATGCACTGAGCCAAACACACCAGGGCAAAATTATGGGGTTTTATTGTGGATCAAACAATTCTCAACCATTAAAGGACTACATCTAATATAGACAGTAGGCAGATTTATTAGGCAAGACTATGTCCTGGGAGTGTGCTATACATTGAGAACATACACGTAATCACAAGATCTACATAAGCAATACTGGACACAGGTCCTCACGACAAGCTTATCCAGGGAAACCTGGCATAATAGACACCTGCCAGGATGCCTGACAGTAAGAGGTGATATAGAGCAGGAACCAAGCATCTAAGAGCGATACATTTAAAAAACAAAAATACAAAACCAAGCAAAATCCCTGGAGTAAGGTGTGATTTGATCAGGATTTTGAAATAGGCTCTGCAAGTATATAGAAACAAAGGGGCAGGGACTGGAAATTATTTACTATGAAAAGTCTACGGATTTGACGGCATGATTTATAAGGAGGTTTGGATGTGGCTCGCTCACCCTGCCATTGGTCGGATTTAGTGAAAGGAGAGAACCAAGAACAGATGGGAGCAACACCAGCGTGTGACAGGGCCTCCGGGCAAAGCCGGACCTCTCATCGCCCACACTGTCCACCCCGACCTCTGGGAATGGGAGGTGGAGGGGACAGGGTTTGAGCAGAGGTTTCTACCCCGGTTCAGACCACGCTACTGCCATGCGGCCGATTTGGCCATAGCCGTGGCGCGTGAGCAGCCCGGGGCACAGAGTCAGAGCCAGCCTCACACGAAGGCAGAGTAGGTGCCTGCCTCCGTTGGGTATTTTGGCACCACCAGAAAGTCCCTCACTCAACCCCCAGCCCCTGACCCAGGACCTACCACAGCATCTAACACTTCACCACTGCTCTCATTTTCAAACTAAATTCCCTAGTCACTGAATTATCCCAATTAATCCATTAGTAATACTGCCTGTGTCTACAAAAGCATATTCATATCAGGTTCCCACTTCACCAAATAAGAGTTTTGTTGGACATGAAACACAAGATAAAATAATATGATGAACAAGACAGGGTAGCAGACCAGTAATGTGAAACACAGCTTCAAGGGGAAGGTGTGGCATTGAGGGAAAGACACAAAGATCCCCGGCCGGTGTGACTTTGATCAGGCATCCTGTACACCGAAAGGTTGAGGGTTCGATTCTCGTCAGGGCACATACTTAGGTTGTAGGTTCGATCCCCAGAAAATGTCCTCAGGTGAGGATTAGAAAAAAGGACGAGGCATAAGCTCATCCAGACACAATCATCACCTGACTCCAGAACTCCGTTCAGAAACAGTTCTGAGGAACCTGTTCTGTCAAAAACGATTCCGGAGTCTGAAAGGGACCCTGGACTCAGCTCCCATGGGAAACTGGCGAAGTTCCCCAAAGCTGCTGATCCACAGCATGGGCGTGAACCACAGCCCGGAGGACCTGTGGGAGGACCCCTGACCGGCCTGAGGGGAAATGCAATTTTGAATTCACTCAGCTCTCAAATCAGGGTAAGCACTACTGAGAAATAGGAAAGAATACATGAAAGCTTCCACTTTTACTTCAGTCATGACCCTTTTAAGATGCAGTTATCATGAATGTAGATGCCTGCAAAAATACTTGGCATTTCTATAATATCTCTTATTTACCTACCAGGGACCATTTTAATTCTAAATTTACGAGGAACCAGTTCATGTGAAGATTCTAAACTAGTCCTGCCCACTTAACTTAGCCCCTGGGTCACTGTGTAAAAGAAGAGAGTTGCCATCTATGGTGGCATCTCCTGGAGAGACCGGAGTTTGGAGGTAGCTGAGTTCTGGAAAACCTGGCCGCCCCCTGAATCAAGTATCTGATAGAGTCCTGGAAAGGACTCTAATGAAACGGCTCTATGGTTCATTCGGCAGCTACCCTTTTCAGTACTTAAAAGTCTAAGTTCTATAACATTTTATAAGATTTCACAACTGGTACTCTTTCCCACTCCACCACATTGAAATAGTTGGGTTTTTTCCTTCCCCTCTGCTGACACATTCTCCTTTTCTACGGTGCTATCATTCAAATCATCTTGGACCTTCTGGATGGTGCTTTCAACCAAGACATACACATTTCCAAAGATGTGGGACAGAGCTCACATTTGACTTGGCAAAGCTACCAAAATCAAGCTTGTGACTATTTTTTTTTAAATGTGCATGAAATAAATATTGGGAAGAAGGATAGCTAAATATTAAAACTCTGTGTTTGGATAGAAGAACTAGGAGTAATTTCCTTTACTTTTTCCGATTATCTTCTAGATTTTATAGAGTAATAAACATTAAAAATAAGCCAGTATGCATAAAGTGACCAGAGGAGAGAGAAGAGGGAATTTCAGGGGAAAAGGGGAAGGGTTTATAGGAACAAAGTTAAAAGACACATGGATAAAAACTAGGGGGAGGGTGGTAATGGGAGGGAAGTTGGGAGGGAGGGGTGGGTGGGCTTGATTGGGAGTAAAGGGGAGAAAACTATACTTGAACAATCATTAAAATAAAATTTAAAAAAAAAAGCCAGTATGCCCTGGCTGGTGTAGGTCAGTGGATTGAGCATGGGCCTGCGAACTAAAGGGTTGCTGGTTCGATTCCCAGTCAGGACACATGCCTGGGTTGTGGGCCATGTCCCCAGTTGGGGGCATGTGAGAAGCAACCACACATTGATGTTTCTCTCCCTCTATTTCTCTTTCCCTTCCTGTCTCTCTAAAAAATAAAATCTTTATAAAAAAGAATAAGTCATTTAAACATAGGTACAGTACCTATGACATAACAACTTCATTCAGTTATTTAAATACCAACACTGTAATTAGTTTTGTATCTTTTAAAAACAAAAAATGTTCAACCAAATGCGGTTGTTTATCGAGATATCTTATGTTGGGAACATTTACCACATGCAAGCAGTAAAGGCCATATTGGGCTCATATCTCATTAGCAAAATGTCAACATCTAAAAAAAATAGCAAGTCATAAAGTGATTTATCATTATCACTTAATTATATAGAATCAACTACCTTGATTAAAATGAGAATTTGCCTCAGAAACGTTATTTAAACTTTACAGAAGTTCAATTTAAAAATATAAGCCCAGCACTAGCAAATGGTCCGATGGTCTTTAGTTAGCTACAATATATCGTGAAGAAATGCATTTTCATTCACAACTAACAAACTACTACTTCTAACAGTTGAAGTGCAAGTAGGACCACGATTTCAAAATGTGGCATTCTTTTCAACTGTTTGTGAACACGCAGACACAGGGGCCGTGTAAAAGCACTTTCACGTGTTTCTGCTGCCTTCCAACCAACTGATCTACCCTCCACCACCTCCACCTTCACTGTCCCCAAGTTACACGCAGGTCAAAGAGGTTGACACGATCCCTGTTACTCACTAACCCACAAAACTGTTGTTATACATAATCAAATAAATATCTATAGGAAAATTAGAAAATAAAGTTCCATAAAATGTGACTCTCCCTTCCAGGTCACATTGAAAGTGCATTCCAAAGAACAACAACCTGTTGAAAATAAAAACAAGAACCTCCTCAGACTTAATCACAAACATTTTCCCTACTCAGGTGATCGGATCATCACGATAACTCATCTTTTTGATAGTCTCTGAAAAAAGAATAATCCTAAAGCAAGTCAATTAGCAACCCAAAATCCATACCATGCACCACTGTCACAGTGTTCAGAAGTACTTCAGATCTGAGTACTCAAAACTCGCTGAAGACAATTCACTATACGTGGGCCACATTCCGACAGTGAGTGCCACGGCCACTTCTGCTTGATAAAATGTGTCAACACTGCCCTTCCTCCTCGCGGAGACTCAGCAGCAGCAACAGGCCAGTGGTTTAGGGCTTCGGACCCAGGACGGCCCAGTCCCGGCCCCGCCCCTCAGGTGCGGCGTGAACAAGGACAGTAAAGTGCCCCAGCCTCTCCAGGCCTCAGGCTCCTCGTCTGCGAAACGTGATGACAACGTGCCCACAAAGATTAAGCTGGCAAAGTGTCCCGTGCTATCGACAGATTTTAGCATTTAGCTGCAGTTTCCCTGAATGTTAACTGTACACATTTATTTTAACATGAAATCTATAGGAAAAATAAATATCAGTACAAAAGACAAAGAAACATGTGGATTCTTTTCCGAGTATCCTTACTTTTGTGTTACTAAGCACCCCAGGAGTGAGCCAAGTGTCCTCTTTGGGGAGCACCAAAAGAAGACTTGAGCAACTTGTGTGTTTCATTTGGGGAAAAAGTGCAAGCTGAGACTGCATTCCTTTGAACCAAATTTTACCTCATCCGTAACGGACAATGAACATTTTGCAGCGGGCAGAGACCCCAGGATCTCCCGCTCAGTCTGCGGTCCCTCTCCTGTGGAACTCACCTGGGTTATAGAAGGTCTCTTCTCCTTCCCTTTTCTTGCCAGTGTGTCCAACCCTTTTAATGAAGAAAATAGGCCCTTCTTATTTCTCCCTCGCTGGGTCAGTGAGAGTGTCCTCTTCCGGAAAGCAGAGTCATCTCTAGAACATACCTAATTCAAAACACAGTTTTAAAAAGGCTGAAAGCGTACTATTTGGGTGGCAGAGAGAACGAACTATCGCCCTCACAGAAGTAAGCCCTGCTTGCTCACAGGGCATGCTGCCCAGTACCAAGGCCACTGCACTTCTGACACACCAGAACTGGATCCCCCACAGAGACATTGCTTATCTGCGTAACACAGGCCTCGTTACAACATTCAGATCTCTGCATGGAGGGCAGTAGGGTCAGCAAAACAATCCACAGACGCCCCCCTCCCCCAGGTTGAGCTGGTACCACCCTCGGAAATCACCCACCTGGGAGTGATTTCAGGAAGTCCAGTAAAACAGCCTCCGACCAGCCCTTTAATTCTTCACCCCATTGCGACTACCACGTGAGGGAGGAACAGACTGAACAGCAGATGCAGATGTGAATATTTAATAAGCATCTACTAGTAGCTGGATTCTTAAGAAGCAGCAGCAAGGAAGCCAGGACTCTTTATGCAGCATCTCAGCACTCCATCTCTGGGTTATAGAGCTTGGCCCCTGGGGGCCCTGGTCAGTGACTGAGTTAAGTCACAGCAGAGCTGAGGGCCACCATCCTCCCTGGGGCACTTACCAGGGCGTGGAAAGAGGACACTGACAAGATGCCCAGCCTGCCCAGGGCCAGCTTGGAGGGACGGCTGGCGGCGGCGAGAAGGCTCTTGGGGTTCGGCAGCTCCCCGCCTTGCAGGCTGGCCAGATAGCAGCGCATCCTGAAGAGATCCATGTGAAACCTCTCCAGGTTCTGCTCCCACTGCTGAATCTGTTTACACAGGAACAGGGGCAACTTCAGTGACAATGAGATGTTTTCATGGCTCAAACTGAGAACGTGATCCCTTTCACAAGGAAAAAACTATTTCTGCTGGTGTGGCAGGGTAGAAATAAGCTTTCGCAGCTCACCCAGCCCAAGACCTCCCGCCAAAGCGCAGTGGGTCAGACTGTAAGTACTGCACCAGGATGGCCCAAAGCAAAATAAAGCTGGTGGTCCCAATAGGGTGCCTTTTCAAAATGTCCCGACCTTCGGGGAATGCCAGAGTCCTAAATCCCACTGACCCAAGGCAGGGCGCACAAGAGTAAGTCAGTTATTTCACTTTGTTTCACTTCCCTTCACATTTACAGCCTCTGATCTCAAACCAGGTTAACGGAATTGCACCAGACAGACACTGCATGAATGAATGGAGGCAGTAACTTTACATTTCTGTGCATTCTGAGTAAGTAACGCAAAATAATAAGAAGCGAATGGACTTTGGGAATCAGGACAAGTAAAGCTTTTATCCCTCTTTTCAACAGCTTAGAGAATAATCACCATCTATCCACCGGAATAAAATTAAAACACACAACAGAAATTTCTATCTACTTCTTCAAAAGTGAGGTCATGAGCTGGTAAAGAGATAGTCCGACTCTAGGGGCCAGTTTCCCTTCTTCCAAGGATGGCAAAATATGTGCAAGTATTACCTTCATTTAAAGATAAACTAACAGGTGGAGAAGGCTCTAGGAACTCGCCAGCATGGGGACTCAGGAGAGCAGAGTGCTGGACTTCCAATGGTGTCGAGGTCAAACTCAAAGTTCAAGAGCAGGTCTGTGGTGAAGGCTTGTTAACAATTCGGCACTAGAGTCGTGTGGTTTTGTTCACAGCATTGCATCTCCGGTTTTGCCTTGGTTAACACCCAGTCAGATCCCCATCTTTCACAGTAAACTTTCCGGGTCAGCCCTTAATCCTGGATGAGCGTGACATCTGTGAACATGATCTCCAATACTGAACACTAGGTGCCCTTTGGTCTCTCCCCAGAGTAAAGCAGAACCCGGTCAAGGTCTTCCCCAGACCCCACCCAAGTTCTCCATTGCTGTTTCTTAGGAAGGTCACTGTTACAAACTTTCTACATGAAAGAAATAGGACAGCTACATGATCTAAACAATTCATAGATTTGTCATTTTTTGTCAGTAAACAACAAATTCCCAGAATGCACTGAAAAAAATCTCAATGTCCATAGTGATTTTGCCCTCATTTAAGATTCTGTAACCCCCTCTTTGTTGATGTAACAGCTCACCAGTGTCAACCTTGAACGAATACCAGGACAACTTGTTGGCTTTTAAAAATGAAGATGCCCAGCTAGAATGCCTCAAGATTCTCCACTGTTAGGTGTGAGGCCTAGGGCAGTTTACATGTCCAGGCCACCTCCAGCAGTTCTGCTGTCTAGCTTTAGTGGGGACTGCTGTTCTAGACTAACAAGACCGTTCAAGCTGAAACGGCGGATCTCCACTTGGTTGCAATATTAGAGAATTCTAGACTCCAGAAGTGATGGGTGGCTAGTATGTAACCATAACTGACACTGATCAGAAGCTACACAGCAACAGGGAAAACGATGTCTCACAAATATCTTCTCCAGCTGACTCCTGAAAATCCACAACTACAGATGTATTCTTCTGTCTTCTAATACTATACAGCTATTTCTAGATTGGGTAGCATATTAAAACATCTCCCTCATTTGTATTTCCATGTGAAATCGTTTCTGAAATACTCTCTAGGGGTTCCGTTGGGGGTGGAGGCAGGAGAGAAAGAAAACTAAGGAATCACTGGGTACCAGAAGATAAGTGCATACCATCTACAGCGGATTAAAGAGACAAAAATATTAAATAAATTCCAAGCCCATGTCAACCACTATCAACCAAGGAAGATGACAGCCTCTTATATTTTCACTGAATTCTGCTGTTTACAAAGTGTTTCTACAGGTCATTTAATGTATTTATGTGACTACATCAAAACACCACTGGAAGGTGAAGACAGTTCCATCCTAAACAGAAAATCATAAAATTTTGTCGGAAACACTTTGATAATCCCCAGTACACTTGGACCTGTCCACCCAGAACTTGGGACAGAAGGCAGGTGAATTCATGGGAAGAGTATGAACTCAGATGCTTAGTGAAGTTTGTTGGAGGGAAGACAGGGCTGTGAGATCCCAACAGCTTTAAGCAGATCTTAGAAAGGTCAAGGAGTTTGCTAATATAGGTGATTACATCTCAAGGAACTACTTAATCAATACTGTACATTGTAGAGGTAGTTTTAAAATTGAATTTAGTAAAATATACAAATGAGATGGGACCTTAGGACTGCTCCATTCCTACAGTGCTTCCTGTCCATCTCTGACTGCGCCTTTGTAACGGTTCACTGTGTGTCGATTTGACTGGGCCACGAGTGTCCAGCTAAATGGTCAAATGCTATTCTTTCTGGGTGCTTCTATGAAGGTGCTTGTGCACGCAATCCACATTTAAATGGGTATACTGGAGTAAAGCACATTGCCCAAATGTAGGTGGGCCTCATCTAATCAGTTGCAGGCCTGAATGGAACAAGAAGGCTGACCCTTCCTCCAAATGAGAAGGAACCCCTCCTGATGGCCTTCACACAGGGATGCTGGCTTTCTCCTGCCTCTGGACTTGAACGGAAACGTTGGCTCTTCCTCTGTCTTGAGCCTGCCAGTCTTCGGATGGGAACTGGCCCTGTCGGGTCTCCAGCTGGCTGACTCACTCTGCAGATCTTGGGACGTGCCTGCCTCCATAATCACGGGAACCAATTCTTTATAATAAAGCTCTTTATATGTATTTTTTCCTAGATCCCATTAGTTCTGTTTCTCTGGGGAACCCTGACTACCACATCCTTCATTCCCATAGACCTCTGTGGCAGAGTAAGCCGCCATTAGTCACACTTCTATTCCATATCTAAAGACAATAATTATCTTGTTTTTAAGGCCATGGCTTATTTTATACAGTGAATCAGTCATGGAGGCTAAAGGAGGATTTGTGGTTGGATGAGAAACAGTGGAACATTTGATTTTTCTTTCCAGAGACTCATGGAAGTTGCAGAGAAGGACTTGGGAGAATACGCAGGTAACAGTGCGGCGAGGACCTGGAGTCGGAGGCTCGGCTTTCTTGGAGGGAAGCGGGCAGTAAAAAGGCTGGACCCACAAGCTCAAACACGGCATTATAATGAGAAAGTCTGGCAACACAGGCCAAGAATTAGCTGGGGAATCAGGATCAAACACCTTTTTTCTCAGCAGGAGAGAATGAGGCCCAGAGGGAAAGTGACTCGACCAGGGCCACACAACAAGCTCAGCCTCCCAAACGAGCAAAGGCTGATCCTGGTGTGAACAGGATGCGGAGACGAGCCTCGACCACACACTTGTGACAGAGCCGAGTCCCAGGCCTGTTCGCTCATAAGGCGGGCACCTGTGTCCAAGGACCATGTCAGCAACTTCCACGTAAATTTTCATCCAACCGTTGACTTTTCTTCCTCCCACAAATCCCCAATGTTCTACTAATATGTAGAGGATATAAGACTATCTATGCTCTCGCTTGGGTGCCCTATTCATAGTGAACATTTTGCGTTTTAATTTCCTACCAGTCATGTGCAAGTTCAGCCCAAATTTAAAGGAAAGTTATAATATATGTTAAGATTAGACCTCAAAAGATGAGGTAAAGAATGAGGTGAAGATATAGTGGGTTGGCCAAAAAGTGCATTTTCTTTCTGTAAGATGGCTCTGGTAGCGCTTAGTTGTCCTGAACCTCGTTGAAACAAGTTTGCTAGACTGTATTGTGACAGCTGCCATATCAGTGTGCATTTTTAAAGAACACCAAAATTGGTGAACTTTTGTGTAGCCATTTTAATATTGAAGATGGAAGAAGATACACAACACTTTGGGCATATTATGCTTTATTATTTCAAGAAAGGTAAAATGCAAATGGGATGCAAAAAAAGATTTGTGCCGTGTATGGAGAAGGTGCTGTGACGGATCGAACGTGTCAAAAGTGGTTTGTGAGGTTTCATGCTGGAGATTTGTGGCTGGACGATGCTCCATGATCAGGTAGGCCAGTTGAAGTTGATAGCAATCAAATCAAGACACTAACTGAGAAAAGTAAATGTTGTACCATTTATTTTATACCAACAAATGTTATGCAGGAGAGAGCCAACATACTCAGAATATCCAAATCAATAATGTTATTGGTGAAAATAAAAAATGTGTCTTTTATATTATAGAAAAAACTAAACAGACACTTTGGCCAACCCAATATTTTTTAACAGAAAAGGGAGAAGTAGAAGACAGTTCTGTAGCTATTCATTTACTCTGCCTTAGGAAATGTCATGCCCTGAAATAGTGATGTTCTCTGACGTCACATTTATCAAGGGATTTCTGGAGATGTTTCCCTAACATTATCAAAAATTAAAATGCCCCAAACCAATTCTCCTATACCAACATGTTTTTTTTTCTTTTTTAAAATTGCTGAAAAACTGATAATCATCTCTAGACATTTCTTCATTTTTAAGATAAATCTCAGGACATGAGAATAAAAATTTGACTTCTATGTAGATTAAGTTTTCATTTCTTTTAATGTCCATGCACAAAACATACAAATTTCAAGGATGAACGAAACTCGCTCTAAGGAGGTTTTCTTTATCTTTCATTATAAACAGAAAAATTAACGAAGGTAAGGAGGAACAGTCCTGTGTGCATCCCGTGTTTAAGCGCCGGCGCAAAGGCAATGCACAAGCTTCCTCTTTCTCCACCAGAGCTGCACCCATTCAATGAGCTGGAGGTCAGGTTCGCTCTGGGGACAGGGAAGGGGAGGACATCAAGGGTCACACTAAACAGGGCAGATGGACAATGACACATTAGAAAAGGTGACCGGTACATGCACGCCACACCCAGCACTCCCAGAAAAACATTTTCTACCATTTGGTCATTTGATCAAGGACCTTGGTCATTTGTCCACGACTGGGTTTGTTCTAAAGGTGGAGTGGGGTTTCCTTTTCGACAGAATAAGCTGAAAAATGCCCACATGATGTTCTCCAAGCGCTACAACCGCCCTTCCCTGAGGAACCCCTATAGCGACACAGACCACACTGAGGTCGACAAGTAGCTGGAACAACCGGCTAAGGCTCAGTCCACTGTTTTGTTTTTTCCTTATAATTCACATTCCAGTTTTATAATAAATACAACTTCCCATCAAACTGAACTGAGAACTCCAAGTTATGGAAACAAGTAAATTAAGGATTAATTTCTATTTTATGTAAAACCAGCCATCACCTGGTTACTTTGCTAGTGGAACACAATCTGATTCATGAAAGTCTTACTGAGACACAATGGAGCCCTTTGTTTAGGAGCACGGACTTGGGTTCGAATCTGAGGTCTGACACTTTGCAGCTGTGTGACGTTAGAAAACGTACAGTACTTAACCTTTCTAAGGGTCTGTTTAGTCATCAACTAAATGCGTGATGCACACAACTCTGCCTCCTGGAGTTACTGTGAAATCACCCCTGATCACAGCCTGAGGGTATATTTGCTGGGGAATGAAGCAGGGAAGGTGTGCAGGGAAGAGGCCGAGAGCTAGTGAGGAGTGGGGACAGAGGAGGACTCCAAGCGCTCAGTCAAGAGGAAAGGAGACACAGGTCCATTTGCTGGCCAGCTCAAGCCAAGTACCAGGGCAACAGACCTGGAAAGTTATGGATCCTTCAGGAGGTCATACTTCATGCCAGGAGCAACCTTGATACCAGGAGATAGTTATAAAACAATGTGGCGGGAGCAGTGACAAGGACCCCGTCTGGCCACACTTGCCAGCTCAGAGTTCGCAGTCAATGAGCACTCACTGGGTGGAACTGAAAGTTCACCTCCCACCCCAGACCCTTCCAGCAGCACCCCACCACCGCCACCACCTGGACAAGGCCCAGGTTTCCGGCCAGCCCCTCTGGACTCTGGCCCTGTCTCCCTCAGTCCCCTTCACGGACCCTCCAACGTTCCCTCCCCAAGTTGCCTCCTCACCCGCCCCCCACACCCTGTCTATTTCCCTCAAGGCTTTGTTCACTTTGTTCCCTCCGCCAGTTTCCAAATGTATCAATTCACTCCATCCTCTTTATGATTTAAAACTTAAGTAAATATTTAAGATGACGCCCACGTGTCACTGACCCAGAGCAGCCGCAAGCCCACCAACTGCGCCTGAGCTCTGCCTGCATCAACCCCCCACCAGCGGCCTCTCCCTCCCTGGCCAATTCACCCGCAGGATGTGAGAAGGGCACAGAGCAAGCTGGGGCGGGGGAAGGACAGGAAAAAACGATCTGGGAGGAGGCCACGACCGCCTAAGGGTGGTGAGGATTTGTCCCTGTTTACTTGTTTAAAATAATAAACAGAAAGAAAAATGAAGTCCTCATTGGACTGAGTTTATAGGTCTTCCTGCCTCAGAACTTCAAAAGGAAGCCAGCCCATGGACGGGCCACATGGTCAGCCCCTGGCTGGACAAGCGCAAACAGAAGCTGTGTCCTCCTGCCCCATCCAGACCCCAAAGGCCCATGGTCCTCAGACAACAGTATGAAGTTCAGCCATGACTGCTGTCACAGTCTCTTTTATTCGGAAAAGCCATTGACAATGATCTTTTCCACCCAACGATTTCAAGCCTGCGGCAGAGATTTTACCTTGCACAATGTAAAGCGCCCTGGAAGTTCGACTATGACTTGGCTACAAATGACTTTATCTGAGGTTCAGGGGGTCTTTGGAGGGAAGCACTATGTAAATCATATTTTCTTTCATGTAAAATAAAATATAGTGAAGTTGAGATTTTTACATTGTAACTGGATAAAGCACTGCTCTTTTAAAGGAGTTTTCAAAAGGTAGTTTACAGAAAATGATACTTATGGGATATTTAAGACATCATGTTCTTAATGGTCTTGATTCGTAAATGCCTTTGCCTTTACGGCGTCACATAATATTCTCCGAAGACTATCTCGTAAAAGTAATGCTAAGCATGTGCTTGCTCCCCCTTCATGTTTCACGCACTTGATGTCTGCAAGTAAAGAGCAAACAGCTGCTTTACAGCCAGCTTGCAAATGAATTAAGGACAGTGGGCACAGAAAATACAGTTCACATTACCTGCTGCAAAGCCCTCTGGGAAAACATGGTGAAATTACAACCTTACAAACTGCTAACGTGGTGAGAATATTTTCAGGTGGGATTTCTGAAGATCGACCCAAATTATTTCTTACCAAAAATTCACAAGCGTTGACATGACACATGTAGGAGGAGTGAGGGAAACAAGGAGGGGGTGGGGAGAATTGAAACGAAAAAATAGTAGTTGCTTAAAATCGTTGAAGTGATGGTTCAGTCAAACCATGCATAATGGGCCGTATGTGATAACTAGCCTCATTCTTCCAAAGACCTTCTCTTCGGGCCGCCCAACTGTCCCAGACCTTTGCATTTGTGTGGGGGTTTATGTGAAAGTCACCCCCCACCTCCCACTCAGAGAATACCACCAATTGTGACGTCACGAATGCAGTATTTATCAACTATGGCAAAGGAGTAAGTGACATTTAACAAAAATATTAAATTTCTACAAATGTTGACTTGGACCTCTTGTGGCCATAAAGAGTGAAAGGGAGGGGGGAAAAGATTAAAAAATGAACCAGAGGCATTCAATGTCACTAAGTTCTCCTTTTCTCTCTCAGCCTAAACAGTTGACAGTACAGAAGGATCTGAAAACTTCGGGTTGGGCATCCCTTCCAGTGGACTGGCATTGGGCTTTGAAGTTCCATTTTAGAGCGCCGGTAAAAAAAGTCAAGACCATGCTTCCCCCCCCCCCCGTTATAGTCACAATGAGATTTTTTTGTCCTGAAGATTTCATTTATTTTCAGAGAGGGGAAGAGAGGGGGGAAGAGAGGGAGAGAAACATCCATGTGTGAGACACACATCAACCAGTCGTCCCTAACCGGGGACCTGACTGGGAACTGAATCAGTGACCCTTTGGTTCGCAGGCCAGCACTCAATCCACTGGGCCACGCCAGCCAGGGCACCTTGAGATATTTTGATTGGGACACCCTGAACACTCCAAGACACGTGAATCCACAAGGTGCCCCTCCGATGATACAGAGAGAAGATACTAGATCCTGGAAATTCAGGACCACGAGTGAGACATGGTACCAAGAAAACTCCAGGATAACCCTTTCTCCTTCTCCTCTGGCTTTTCAATTGTCACATAGCCTTGACCTAGCACCATAATCCTACATGTCACACGGACAGACAGCTAGGAGATGAGGACCTGCACATTCCCAGGTCAGAAGCAGGTGGAGATGACACAGCGGAACCCCTGGCAGCATCGCTTCTAGTGTCCGTGCTCTTGTCAAATGCCAGACACCCCTCCACCTCCCTGCACGCTCCCAGGCAGTTCCAGCTTCCTGAGCAGCTCCTTGTTACAGCTATGTGGTAGTTTGTGGTTTGCTAGCAGGTACTCTTTAAATAAGTGGCAGAGTCTGTTTGAGGAACAGTTCAATTCAGGAATGTGGGATACACTCTTTAAGATTCTACAAAATTATAGAAATTACATACTCTGTGTTCAAGTAATATGGGAAAAAAATCACACAATTATTTAACAGTGAATCTCATTTAAATCCAGGATCATGGATCCAAAGGAGAGTTTTTATTTTCCATATTTAATAATGCCACCTCAGGAAGGTGTCCCAGACATTATAATTACTATTATTTATTACTACTAACCTATAATAATCAGATAGTCTTATGATGAAGAGCATTTTATATATTAGTTCATTAGTAAACTGTAGACTCAGAGAACCTTTAAAGTATCCAACCTCCAGGGGGACAGTACATCCCTCCCTGTATTGTCTCAGACGCTGAAAGGTCACTGAGCCTTCCGGACACGGGAAAATTCAGGAGTGTGTCAGGTCAGGTTGCATTGCTGACAAGATGTCTGGAAAACAGCCTTGTGAGTCAGATAAAAATATTTCATTTCGAAGTAGGAAAGGAAAGGGAAAGGGAGGGGAAAAGAGGGGAAAGGAAGGGGAAAAGAAAAAGAAAAAGGAAAGGATACGAAAAGAAAGGAAAGGAAAGAAGAGGAAAGGAAAGGGAAAAGGAAGGGAGAGGAAAGGAAAGGGAAAAGGAAGGGAGAGGAAAGGAAAGCTAAGGAAAGGAAAAGGAAAAAGGAAAGGAAAGGATAAGAAAGGAAAGGAAAGCTAAGGAAAGCAAAGCTCTGAAATTCATTTTCCGTTTAAACTAAGCCCCTGCTGTGTCACTCCACCCTAGGTCTTCAAAACTGAGCGTTCAGAGCAGGGCCATTCACCACCCACTAACTGTCCCACTTCAGTCTGCCCTTCACATCACTGCCTGAGTCATCTGCCAAAGATGATGCTTTCACCGTGCTCACAAAGATAGGGACGCTGCAGCCGTCACTGACACTCATCAAAGCACTGGGTTGTCCGAGCAAAGAAAATGATCAAGAAGATGTTTCTGTTCCTCTAAAAGACAAGCAGCATACAAACTCCCTGTTTGACTGTTATACGGAAGTGAAATTAGGCCAGAGAAAGCACTGTCCTTAGCACATCAACTGTAATCAATTTCTTTAAATGCTGGGGTTTTTGGATCCACTGACACCGGGACAGCTGTCATGCCAACAGCTCTTACCAAAGCCATCCTTTGTATTAGAATCTTATCTGCCCCATCTTCTGGTGGTTTCATGATGCAGATTTTGTCCTGACAATACATGAGAATCAGCCAGGCAAGAAGGAGCAACTCAATATCAGGAAACATTCCATGATACGTGCCCAGCAACCGAAGGCTGGAGAGCATGTCACATCACCCACATCACAAAAGTTCACCTGTTGAGGACTTAAAATGAGAAGCCACAGGAACTGTTTCCCCCAGTGAAGGGAGAAACACCGGTACCATCCAAGTGTGTTGCGAGTGGCGTGAGCCACGGAAGAAAATACTCGTGTGAATAAGTAGTACCTGGTTCTCTATGGCCTTCCTGTTCTTCGGGTCGCTGACCACGGACAGCTGCAACTCGGCCATCTTCTTCATCTTGCTGTCCATGTCTATCTTCTGAACAAGGTTTTTGGTCTGGTTCTTCAGTAGCCGGACGGTGTCCTCTTTGCCACGCTTCTTTGCAAAAAGGGATGCGCACGCCGAATGTATGGCAGTGATCCAGTTTTCCAGGTCGGTCTGGCTAGTGGCCTAACCATAGGAGGGTAAAAAAAAAAAGAGTTGGCATTGTTTTACCACAGAGTGCGCTCCAAAGTGGCAGGCCGGGCGTTGATGAATAAAACCCAAGGGGTATCTTCACTTCAGAAACTTTAATTTCAAAACCATACAAGAGCATTTGACTCAGGCTCACAAGCCTCTCTGACTCCAGAGGGCTGCGAGAACAAGGAGAGCAGAGCAGAGAGAACCAGAGAGCCCCAGACGTCCAGTAGCCCTGGGAAGACGAGCTGGAACCAAGCTGTACACCAACACAGGGGGTGATAAGAAGACCAGGGCACAGCCACGCAGTGTGCATTAGGCCTGTCCCTTAAGGTGGCTTCTGATTGTAATTTTAAGAGAATGAGAAAAATCTTAGGACTAAAATGTCACATTTTCCCTGGCTGGTGTAGCTCAGTGGATTGAGTGTGGGCTGCGAACCAAAGCATCGCAGGTTCGATTCCCAGTCAGGGCACATGCCTGGGTTGCAGGCCACGGCCCCCAGCAACCACACATTGATGTTTCTCTCTCTCTTTCTCCCTCCCTTCCCTCCCTAAAAATAAATAAATAAAATCTTTTTTTAAAATGTCACATTTTGAAACCTGGATATGTAATTTCATCTGTAGGATGGACTCAATTATGAAAAATGTCAATGAAAAATTTTTTTTCTTTCTCTAGGCCTTTAGTACCTTCAGACACAAAGACCCTAACATTGTCATATAAGAAAAATACTTCATTTTAAGAACAATGAAGAACGTTTGAATAAAGAAGAATGGGCAGAGATGGTTCTAAGCAGGCTGAAAGCCCTTCAGTGCCCTCTTGCCAGAAACAACCACGCTCTTCCAGGCTACAGGTCCACCTCCAGCGCTCTCTGGGATCATGCCCGTGGGCCTATTGGGACAATTTCTTCATCTTTTATTTTGCCTGAATCACAAAATGAAATATTGATTTCACCCTTGCACCTAAGAAGTCCTTGTAGACTTAATCTGATGTATTTACCTTCCCTGGAATTCAGATGAACATCAATTCATCAGTTTGCTTTAAAGATTAGGGAAGATGAATCAACTTTCTGTTAAGGAAAGGAAAATCAAATCTCAGTCCCTGACTCTTGAAATGCAGTTGGCGACCAAGGCATTTACCTGGTCCTATTCTGGGAACACGTCAAAGAATTCTAGACTCCCAGGTCAGTGAGAGAACACTGCATTGTTCTGTAGAGCTCCTGGGGGCATCCAGGACCAAGTGCATCAGAGACCTGAACCCAGGACGTACGTATGAGGCTTTCCGTGAACCTTCAGCCAGGTACAGTCTACAGCCCACACCATATCTACACAAATCATGGGGTGTGGTCAGGAGCCATTTGAGAAGCACATTTTACTTCTTGGTATCACCCCCACGTTTTTTTAGTTCATTAATAACAGAAATCATAGTTAGATAATAAGTTTTCAGCACTTAACACAGACACACATTATATCATCTACACCCAAAACAATCCTAGAAGCTATGCTTATCCTCCTGGTTGGAGGGTCCAAAGTTCCGAAAAGTTCAGTCTGTGCTCGAAGATGACCAAGGTCCTCAGCAACAGCCCCGGGATTCACACCTATGCCCGCCCCCAACACTGGTGGCATCGCCCCACCACGCTCTGTGACTTCTCATCTGCTAGGAAGCTGTTAAAAACCCTAGCAGCAGACAACCTGAGTCCTAGTGTCCTGAGCCCACTCCCACTGGGAGGTGGGGCCTGATTGGCAGCTCTTGTCTAGGGGTCTTCCTCAAATGCCGCCTCTCCACCACCACGGGGCTTCTCAGCAGGAACCTAAATCTCTGGCATCCATATTCCCTGGACTTTGTTGAAAGAGCCTCCCCTCCGGGAATTTCAGACCCCGTACTCCCTAGATCACGACCTGCTCCAGGACAGGGCTCACAGCTTTCCTTCGTAGAAGGAACACCCATGGGCCACCTCGCGGCACGTCATGGGCACCCAAGAAGTGCTCGCTGTTGCAGTGACGGGTCTGCACTGAGGCCACTGCCCTCGGGGGCCACAGCCCAAAGCCTGATCGGCTGTGCCTCTGTGTCATGGCTGAGCTGCGCCTCTCAGTTCCGCCCGTCACCCTCTCACGGTATACAAGCTGTGGTCTCCAGCCCATGAGTGGAAAGCTTGGCGGTACCTGGAAAAGGTAGACATCCCCGAAGGAGTTGCTGAGGCAGAACACATTCTCCTTCTTGGGGTGTTCCGGGACAGACTGCACGATGCTGTCCTCCGCGAACAGGGCGCAGCGAGGCGCACCGCTCTGGTCCAGGGAGTTCTTCCCGTAGGTCTCGTAGAACAGCAGGGTGCATCCTGTGAACAGAGAAGCAAAACCAACGTGGGCCCAGCACAGGGTCTAGGAAAGCAATGAGAAGGGAAGGCGTACATGTAAACAACAAAAAAATTGAACATGACAACTATGTCACACAAAAGATAATTCCGGTCTCCAAAGTGTGCATCGGTGTATTAGCATCAGTGGGACTGAAAATGAGATGTTTTTGTAAATGAGGTATCGGTAGAGTGATATCACACATTTATTGTCACTTATTGCTGCTTTTTCCCATCCGGAACGCCCCTCAGAACTCCGCAGGCGCAGGCTCCCTTGCTGCCTGCAGCAGCCCCGGAAGGTAGGTGTGTCCAACCCATGCCACAGATGCGAAGCCTGAGGCCACTCCACCTGTGCAGGCTCCACAGCTGGGCCCAGACCCTCTGGCCCCAGGGGCCTTGTTCTTACCCACAACACTGCACCGGAGAGAGCCACCTGCAACAGGCAGAAGAAACCCCATATTCGCTAACTACGGGAGCTCCCACACTTCGAACTATGACAACGTGAAACCGAGTAGACCTGGGGAACCTCACTACTTACGACAGCATACCAAATGCTGTGTAAAATAGCTTAATCTTAATATATTCTTTTATTTCACAGTGAGAGGAAATATTAGCATCATCTGAGTAATTTAGATTGAGAGAAAAATGAAACTAAATACCCCCGAATTTTAAAACATCACTCTAAAAATGCTGCCACATATACCTGTAAATATATAGCTTTACCCTAAGAAGATAACCGAGTATTATAGGTAGAAGTTATAAAGGGTCCGCTTTGATAATTAAGATAGGAATGTCCTATAATTATAATAATAACAATTATTATTATTACTTAAAAATGATTTCACCCCTGCCAGTGTCATTTCTTTCTCCCTTTAAAATCAAATCTTAATATGTATCTATAATGCAGCGCAGAAGGCAGGAAAACAAGAGGCCCGCTCTCGCTCTGCCCTTGGAAACAGCACCCCTCTCTCCCCGGTGATGCTCTCCGATTTCGAGAAGCACTGAGCCACTTCTCTCCCGGCAAACAAAACTCAGCCAAGAGAAAACGACAGGGGCTCTGGGAACAAGGGAAGGCAGCAGGAGGCTCAGGGCCAGAGCTGCTTCTTCTGCAGGCCTCAGCAGTCTCTTCCTCTGGCCACTGAATCACAGAGGACCAGTACCCCCAGTCTTTCATCCAGGCCTGATACTACTGTGGTATACGACAGACTGTGACCCTGGGGCCCAGGAACCAGGACAAAGGGGACAGGGCAATGCCAGGTGTCCCCAAGTCCAAGTTCTTCCCAATGAGTTAATGTTGACTTTCTGGTTTCCCTAACACTGGGCTCCCAGCGGCTGTGATGGAATCACTGCATCCAGGGGAAACAAACCCAACCTTGGGCAGATGCCAGCCTGTTGCCAAACCTCACACCCCATCGAGGACAGAATGTAGCCCCGAGGTGGTGGCGTGACACCAAAACAGGACGTTCCGTTTTAGAGCCAGGCCGGGATGTAAAACAATATGCCGAGGGTTGCTGCTATCCAATTTAAAGAACAGGAAATGAAGTACAATCTAGTACATCAAGTCTAACTCGATCTGGGTCTCTAACGCTGGGTGCTGAGGCAGATGGAAAGGGGCTGCAGACGCGTTGGTGAGGTCCCTGCCCCCCCTCCCCCCACCCCCACCCCCGCCAGCGTTGTGGCTGTCAGCTCCCCACGCAGACCCTGGAAGTTCCAGCCACAGTAGCGGAAAGAGAAAACAGACCAGGACAGCAGCAGACGGACAAGAACAGAAGGCATACTATTAGTAGGAATGTTAACCAGCGCTTTGAAGGAGAGCAACTATTCTCAGTCCCTCCCACACCCGCCTTCCGCTGACATCCTCTCAGCCCACACTCATCCCTCCACCCCTTGTCTCGGACCCACCGAGGGGCAGAATCACTGGCACCCTAACATCGCTTCGAGAACCCCTCGGCTGACATCAGTCACCTGTGTGCATTCTGAGGGGTGTCTTGCACCAACAACCTTGCCAACTGTTCCCCCAGGAAGTCCCACGTGAACCACATGAAAATCCACTCCATGGAAAAGACAGATGGAAAGTAGAATTATCCTTGTTAAAAATGTATTACACCCTGCAAGCCCCACAAACCATGGGCACCCTTAGCACATCTATACATTCAATGCAGGTAGGTAACCAGATGGTTTGCTAACAGCTTCTCTTTCCACAACACTGTTTCCTATCTGTTTACACACATACTTCAAAGATAATTTCAAAATTCTGCTTCAATGGACACAAGTGCATATAGACACATAGATATGTTTTTAACTAAGATTAAACCAAATTGTTAAAGTCCAAATATTACAACTTGGTTTCTAAGCCAAGGAAGCAGAACCCAACATAGTGAATTCCCAGAGGGAAGAGATGTAGAAAGCCACATGGAAAAGGTTATGCTGGGGGGGAGTGGGGGGAATGTCTTTATCGCATGCCTTTCCTTGGCTGCAAAGGAAAGGAAGGCATGCGCGCTTGATAACATTCACACTCATAAAGCACCCTTCATCTGTAGGTCTCAAAGTGTTTCCCAAACCAGCACCGAGACAGCAGACCCAGGCCCGACTGCAGCTCTCATAATCACCCACGACAACTCAGGACCATCCCTGCCCCTGAAGTCAGCGGCCAGAAGCTCCCGGTGTCACTTCCAGGATGGAATGCCGGAACCCTGAGATGACACCTGCCTGGATCTGTCCCAGGAAGCCTCCGACAATGCAGCTCTGTGCACATGTCGCCAACAGCAGGGAACTCAGGAAGGTGGTATCTTTCCACTCGCCCATGGCCCTAGTCCCTGTTGTTCTTCTTGTTTTTTTGTTTGGCTTTTTTGTTTGGCTGTTTTTTACATTACATTCAGAATCGGCTTGTCTTCCATCTACTAGTCCCATCCTGACCTCTGGTGAATGGAATTAAATTCAGTGCCTCTTCTAAGAGAGAGCTGCTCACTTTCCTCCAGGCTAAATACTCCTGGATCCTTCTGTCACCCTCCATATGGCATAGCTCTACATGCCCCCTGGTCCCTGAAGGGCCTGCTTCTCACAGTAGGGTATGGACGCACACAGGCGTGCACACACATCACAGGCCACTACCCTCTGGGACGTGCATGGGGGGTGGGGGCGAGACAGGACAGGGGGTTTCAAAGCCACGACACAGGCAGGGAATAACTTCCCAAAGTAACAACTTTAACAAACAAACTTCACGTTAAAAACCATAGGTACCTGACACATTATGGAACAGAATGCATCTATTCTATATTTGCAAATACAAGGCAGCTTCAGACTGTAATTCACAAACAAGTCCAGATGCTTGCTCCCCAGAGGGGACATGCACACACTCCTCTCCACTTACACTTCAGGTAGAATCTTTCTGAGAGTCATTTTACAAACAAATCCCGCCCCAGAGAGAGAACCAACCACCTCCGAGCAGGCCAGAGGAAGCAGAGAGGGATAGGGGGCTGCAGACCATGTGACATCTCCAACGATGAAGCCAGATGTCCCCTTCATTCTTTGAAATCGCACTTGCTTTTACTTTGGCCTCACCCCCATGGAAACCCATTCAATGGGTGGCCTGCAAATCCAACCTCTAAATCATCTTCACTTGTCAAACTTTTCGGCCACATCTCCCGACTTCATACTAAGGTAGTTATTTGATTATTAAGCCATAAAGTATAACTTATCCCTTTTATGTTTTATCTTGCTAGGTTCAACCCATTATTCCAACTTTCTAAATCCCTTCTGTCATTCGGTGTAAGAATCTGCCTCCCCAGATGCCTTCCTCAGCCCCAGTGTTTCACAGGATCCAAGTCCAGAGTTGGGGGAGAGGAGCTGTTAGTAGGATGCTGGGCCTTGGGCTTCAGAACCTCTCCAGCTTGCTAGGGAAAGGTACTTAAAAGTAAAGGCCTCTCTGGGCACACCTTTCCCAGAGGGGCTTATGGGTCATTATAAAATGGCACCAGCACCCTAAGGTGGAAAGCAGAGGGCTCAAAATTTCTAAATAGGGGCAAAAAAAATCGAGAAAGGGGCCCTGTGGAGGCTCACACACGGCCTGCAGAGGCGACCCCCTTGTCTCCCCCCCCCCCGTGTGATAAGGAAGGGTGCCGCCCAATAATGAGGTTTGGCTCTGAACACCACACTCAGCTCCTCTGAAGAAGTCACAGGACCACGGAGCGGAAATGCCGGGGGCTGCGAAGCTGCTCTTCCTGTTTCCCTCCATATAAACCAACACCACTGTGTGGACACAGAGCCTTGCTTTTCCTCGGGACATTCAGATCCCTTCAAATCTACCCATCCACACTGAGCAGAACGACTGGAGAGAAGCTTCTATCATCTTAACACATTCTTGCTGCGACTTCCTTTAGGTTAGAAACAAAGCATTTGCTTGTGATGACAACAATTAGACTCTTTTAGTTCATAAAGGTGCAACGACAAGCCAACTAACCCAGATGAAATTCTTCGTTCCGCCTCTTCGGGGTTCTGAGTGTGTGCCGAACACCAAATTCAAAATCCACGTTCCAAATAACTACATTTGCTTATGTACTTGGGGTATGTTTTTCTTTCCTCCACATGCAGGAAAAGTATTAAAGCATGGTACAGAAAATGCTTATAAAATAATAAGCCATCACTATTAAATCCAATCACTCATTAGATTGAACCATTCACACATGTGAATATCACATACGCCACGTGAAACAGGCTTGAGCAAGTGAGCGTAGTAAAGCATGCCAGTACATTCTGTCAGCTCCCTTCACATGGGCTGAAACTAGCACCGGGCCCACTGGCATTCCCAGGAAAGGGGACAGCAGAGCAATAATCCCTGTGGCCCTCAGCGGTCAACAAGGCACTCACCTTTAAGTGTTACCCAGTACTGTTTCCACTTCCGCCGAGCCACCAGCTCCAGCTTCCTTTCCTTCTGCAGAGTGACCAGGGGTTTGAAGAAGAGCCAGCCGGCTTTCCGGACCACCCCTTGTTCCTTCTCAAAGAGCAGGTCCAGTTGCTCCAAGGAGCTCAGCGACTCGCTGCTGGACTCCGCAGTTTCCGTAGACGTGTCTATGTTCTCCGTGTTGGTCCTGCTTATTTCCAACTCGCGCATGAAGTTTTCATAAATGTTCTGTCGGAGCGGGTCACTGCCAATGGCGTGAGCAGATTCGCTTCTCTGGGACAGGAGCTGAGCCGAGCCCCCAGACCACAGCGAGGCAGTCGCCTGGAAGGGTCCCTGGATGTCTGTGTTCAGTCCATCTGAGCGGCTGTCAAAGTACTCGCTGCCCTCCTTGGACCTCGGCTCCTGGGGGCAACGCAGAAGACCACCCATCAGAGGCTACGCATATCCAAAGCACCCCTTCCCCAACATTGCATGCGCGTGACATTGTGGGTTGCTAGTACTACTGCCACAAAGCAAGACTCCTTTAACGAAAGTGCATCTTTAATTATCAAGTCTCTAAGCCGGAAAGAACTGGAGAAATAGTGTTGCCCAACCCAGTTTATAGCCAGTGGAGTCAATGTTTCAAGATGTAAACAAAAATGCCAAGGACACCCCTCCACCCAATTTACACTTACATCAGGAAATTAACTAGTGTATATAAAACACATTAGTGAAGATGGATTTTTTCTTTTTTTGCTAGCTATGAATCAGAGTCCTGGTGAAAAAAAAAACTCACGTCCTTGCAGTCTGTTCTTTCTCCTGAACACTTTTAAAGCTAAATTAGAAAGTCATACTCAGTGTTGCAACACACAGACTTTTCTGCCTGTCCCCACGGTAAACATGGCCTCCTGCTGCTGGCCACCTGCCCCGGTCTAGAGCTGGGGACCCCTAGCATCTAATTTCCCCACTTCAGATAGAGACACCATGCTCCTGAAATTCCTTATCCACAAAGGGTAGTAGCTAGTCACTGTCCCTTTTTTCATAACTAATATTTTTTACTTAATTTAGGAATTTCCTTCATGAAAAGAATACACCATTCATTCTCACCCTTTTATTTAAACATCTATTTTATTCTAGGCACTTGGGGTAACAACGCATGACTCTTGGCTTTCATATTTACTTGAACACAAAATCAGGGACAGATAGCTCTAAATAAAATTAATGTTTCTAGAATAACTGCTACCCCCTATGAGGACTGCAGGAACTGGCCAGCACAGAGCTAAAAACACAAAGGTTTCCTCTTGCGCCCAGATTAGAAGTCCAGTCATGCGAGAAAAGTCGTCCGTACAGGTCATTCATTGGTAAATAGCAGTAACTAAGTTCTTCAGCAGAGAGTGAGTTTAACTTATGACTCAAAAGATACTGAGATTCCAAACTTGGAGCTTAGATTATGGTAACTGCAGAGAGATGCTTATCACACTCACTTGCTCAGCTGCTAGTGGGCCTCCAGTTATAGTTCCTTATCCATTAAAATAAAAATGAAAGAAACCTGAATCAAGGCCTACAAACTAACAGCCTTATTTTGAATATTGTAATGTGCGGAGGGGTTTTATTTGCCGAAATTCCACCCAGAAAGCAAGCAACAAAGGAGAGATTGATTATCTACTATCTTTTGTAGGAAAATCATCAGCTGAAGAGTACTTCTGAATACCCGGGAGCAATAAACACCTGAGCCCCAAACACAACTACTACTAAAGAAAATATTATTTCCCGCCTGTGTCGACACTGTGTACCACAGTCATTTATTTATACACTGATGCTGACTGCAAGAGCAGAGCAAATTAGCCAGCTGGGGTGAGTCATTTGGGAAACTTTCAAAATAGTTGAAGATTTTTTGGTAAATTGTCACTTTGTTATCCTTCAAACACTCTTAGGAAGTGAAGCAATGCTTTGCATTTAGCTAGTACAATATCAACACGATTTCTGCAATGACTATGACTCTCTGACTCGCAGCCCCGAAACACTGAGGCTGCCTTGGATACCCAGCAAGCACTGCCACGGGATATTTCAAAACGTGTCAGAAGGGCACTTCCACACCAAGCTTAAACACAACCTACAAACATTCTCTACACTGTTGCTAATGAGGGACTTCAAGCTGCAGTGTTAACTTTTAGATGTTCCATGGCAGCAAAGACAAAATTTTCTCTTTGACAAATGGGAAATGATTGATTACATTTTAGTATTTATAACTGATTCTTATACCCAGACACACACTTTCCCAGTTTATTAATAAATTTATTGTTCATAAATTTCTGAATCTTTTCATCTAGAATCCTAACAGCCAGTGACTGGTTCTCAGCAAATAGGAATGCATGCATGCATGGATGAATGAATGTCCCCAAATATGCTCTCAGCTGGATTCCCTGACCACGTGTTTTAGGTGTGAAACTAATGTGCCATGTGACGCAGGTACACTAAGCAGGCTGACTTCCATTTCCCCCATCAGACCATCCTAAATGATGGATAATGTAACTCGATGACCAGAGCACACTACAGCAAAGAGAAGAGAGGGATCGCAGGTGCTGCCTAACTCCTTGGGAGCTGAAGGGAAACTCTGATCGCCATGGCTCACTTTCTATGGAAGAGCACCAGTGCCACCTTGTCGTGGTTCACATGCCATTCGCCTGCATTACAGAGGAGGGCTCTCCAGCCTCTGCAGAATTTCCCAGTGACTGCAGCCCTCAGGGGCATGAGAGACTACACTTCAGAGGTCCAGAAGTCAGGGTCTGCACCCCCAATCTCCTCTGCAGTAAACTCTGCTGTCCCCCGCTGCCCACCAGCTATTTCCAGTCCCTCCCTAGGGCACAGGGCAGGACTGCTTCCTACTCCCTCCCTCCACCTTAGGCATGGTCACGTGACTTGCTTTAGGCAATAAACATGAAAACAGGTGATCCACGTCACTTCTGAGTGGAACTTTGAGAGCCAACATGTGAGTTTCCTTCTGTCTTGGCCACAGTGGCTGGTCATGTTCCAGACAGTAACTGCCCCTGGGGCCCCAGAGAGGGACAGTGAAGACAAAGGTCACAGCATGGGTGAGAGATAAACTTGTCTTGTGCTAAACCTTGGAGATTGGAGAGCCTTTTGTGTCCTCAGCATAACCAAGCCTGGCCTGATGGACGGACCTGGAAGTTTCCCCAGGACCAAGGCAGAGAGTTTATGGCCTCAGCTCACACTCCATTCTCGTTCTCTCTTTCTGTCTGCAGTCTCTCTCTTCTCTGTCTCCCTCTCCTAGTTGTACACTTTTTCACTGACTAATCTGCTTTCAGGATCCAACTCCCCAGAGTAGTGCAAAGCCCTATAAAGAAAGAATTGCTCTATTTTCATCATTTAAAAAAATAAATATGTCTACCTGTCATGTAAGACTTTCTGAGCAGCAGACACTAACAGCAGACACTAGAGTTTACATGTAAGAGAACATGCATTTGGGGGGGGGTGCTTTATCATAGTATATTGCCATAAACTTTGCTCCAATGCACTAACTTTCAAGTGTCCAACCTTGCTCCTCACCTTAAACTGTGAAAGAAAAATAAAGGCAGAGCCAACGGAAGTGGTATACTAGTGGTGTATTATCAATCATGGGAACACAAGAAAACTAAAAAGCTGCCTTCATAGGCCACTTTTCTTACTCCAAAAGAGTTTACTAGCTTAGTATTCAATAACCCTAACGTGACTACTAGTGGTCATCAAGACCACTGGCCAGGTGGCTCAATTGGTTGGAGCATCATTCCATACACCTGGTCAGGGCCCATAGCTAGCTTCTGGGCTCAATCCCTGGTCAGGGAATATATGGAAATCAATCAAGTGATATTTCCCTCACACCTCTCTCTCTCCCCCCCCTACCTCCCTCCTTTCTCTCACTCTAAAAATCAATAAACAAATCCTCAGGTGAGGATTAAAACACACACACACACACACACACACATTAAGGCTTTGGCCCCAGCCTCTCCCCTCACTGGCCACATGTCGTCAGGAAGGACCCTGAGTTCCTTGAATCTTAGTGTCTTCATTTTTAAAATGAGAGGGAGTCTTTTCTAGCTTTCGAATTCAGATTCTTGGAATCTAACCAGCCTGTGCTCAAATACACAGACCTACAAATCACTGAGTTAAGTCTTGGGGTGATATAGAGCTGACAGCTTCACTTCTGCCTCGTGGGCTGAGCAGTAAGGGCCAGCATGGGACCGAGTGGGGTCGATACACTGGTGATGGGTCTGCTTCTGAACTGAATTGAAGCTGACACTAAGCCAGACTCAGCAGAGCCGTGTGCACCCCAGGCCACAGCGTAGATGAGGGCCACACTCTACGCAAATAAGAGATGTGGGATCACTGGCTCGCTGCTAGTACTGGTTAGGGGTCACAGTAGGTGACAGCTGAGTGTCAGTTGGTGACAGAACACGTGACTCAGAAACACCTGAAGGCTGTCTGCGGGGCATTGCAGCCCCGGAGAAAGTGGGCGCTACTTCTCCCCTTATGCTCAACTGCCGCCAATTGTTTGGAAAACGGAAGCTGAGAGGAAAGGTCAGAGACATCTCCACTATTGAGTGGCTTGGCCTGAAGAGGCGATGGTGAAGGAGTAAGCAAATTACTCCACTCAGGGATATGAAGAGTGAGTAACAGGATGGTGACCGTCGCTCCGTGCAAAGGAGAAAAGGGTGATGAGGTACAATGTGGGAGGCGTGGGGTGGGGGCACCTTGTACCTAAGTAGGAAATAACTATCGATAAATGTGGTCAGTGTTACAGACCTCAAACCATCTACTCGGGACAGGGATATCATTTTCTTCCCCTAAAGCTCTATAAAATTTTATCATCATGTCTCTGTTCAGGATGGTTAAAACTCGATTCTTCTAGAGACTAACTCCAACAAATTCCCTTCGATAATCACATACAGTGAGCCCTTTAGAAAAAGGTTTCTCCCTCCTCTAAATAAAATCAAAACAAAACCAACAGCAGCAACAAACTGAAAACGTAGCAATTGCCACTGGTTACCTAAAAAGGCACATTGTTCCCTTCTTCTCGGAGGTGAAGCCCTCTGCTTCCCTGTTCACACTTCACACACCGATATAAGCATTGTTGTCATCATCACGATTCTTATTTCATCATCACCATCATATTTTTGCTATTACACATTCTTAGGGACTAGATGTTTCTAAAACTGAGCTATCCCCGTAAAGAGGTAGTGAGATGTACATACAGACAGATCATCACCTTTTTTTTTTTTTGACGTACCAACTTCAGTGTAGAAATTTTAATTTTCTCAAAGTAAGGTCGCATTCAGGAAGGTAACTACTCCCAAAACAACAACAATGTATCACCCCTCCTTTTTGTACAGACTTCGAGAACGAGCCCTAGCAAATTCTCAGTTAACCATCGCATGGTGGCATTCTCTCCAGGGCTGCACTTTGTAAGGACACAGCGGCCCCACGGGAGGCAGCGGGGAAGGCTTGTGGGTTCACTCCAGAGCACCGGAGGCGAGCCTGTGCAGACTCCACGACCGGAGGGAGGTGTGGGTTACCAGCGAAAACGCGCATCTGAAGCGAAGGGGACAAACAACACCCCAGAGCTGCGAACAGGACTGCCAGGCTGGGGTCCTCGAGGCCTCAGGACCACGTGGCGGACCCCGATGCACAGGCCCCTTCTGCTGGCATTCCCATTTCACAGAGAGAAATGCAAGGGGCGTCTTCCCTGCTGTCCCCGAGGCGAACTCACCTGGAGTTTCCGTTTCTTTCTGGAGAGGCTGCCAGTCCAGTCGCTGATGCGGCGCATCCTAGCTTTCAGGGTGTCCTTCTTTGCGGGGTCCTCCGTCAAGGCCTTGGACTTCCTGCAGGGCAGCGTGAAGGACGCGTACTGGCCCGGGTCCCTGGGCCCCACGCTGGACGGCACGTCCATGTCGGAGGCGAAGGACACGCGGTGGCTGAGGCTGGCGGGGACGCCGATGGACTCGTCGGAGAGCCGGATCCCGGAGGGGGCCAGGCTCCCCAGGGAGGCCTCTGGGTAGAGTTCCCGGAGGGAGGACAGGGAAGAGCTTTGGTTGAAGGGCTTCGGGGTGTCCCTGGGCGGGAAGCCGGCGGGTGGGCTGGGGTCCAGTGCGCCGGGCGCAGGGAAGGGGCCCTCGGCCTCGCTGCCCTCGCAGGCGTGGCCCCAGGGGGAGTCGTACCAGGATGACTCGGAGCTCAGGGAGCTGCTGCCCTTGCTGGAGCGCGGGCGCAAGTCGGCAGGGGAGAGGCGCGGGCTGGGTGGCGAGGGCGCACGGGGGCCCAGGGTGGGCGAGTACCGCAGCAGCCGCACCGGGCCGCCCGCCGCCTCGGGGGCCGCCTTGCTGTGGTTGCCCACCACGCCGTTGTGGAACTCCACCCGGAGACAGCCGTCCAGCTTCCCCAGCGTCCTGATGAGCACCCTGGGGCTCTTTCGGTCCTCACCAGGCGGGGTGGAGGCGACGCTCTCGTTTCTCCCGTAGCAGTTGAGAAGGTGTCCATTGCAGTCCTTCGAGGACACGTGGTTTTCCGCCCGCTCGTGACCAACATAGTGGAACCCGTTCTCAGGTGAGAATGCAGGGTGGGTGCCCAGCAAATCACTTCCTGAGCCATTGGTCCTGTGCTTGGAGTAGGCGTTGCCTTTGGAGACTTTGCAGGTGGGTCCTCCAAGCCTCGAGGCATAAGGCTGATTACTCTTAAAGTGAGAAAGGCAGCTTCGGGCCAGGGACCTGGACTTGTAACCCGCTCCGCTGCCTCCGTGACCCCACCCATGCAGTGACTTGTCATCTTTTGCATGAATGCTGCGGATTTTCAGGGAGCAAGGCTTTGGCTTAGCACCAGTAATAGTATTGCTATGATTTTTAGATCCTTGAAATGTGTACTGACTCTCGGAGTTCCCCATTGTAACCTAAATTAAGAACAGTAGCATCAGTAAGAGCCATGACCTAAATTGCATGTCATATGACAGAACTTTCTAAAAACAGAAAAATGATCTTCGCCTTGCAAAGGAACCAAGCCACTTCTCCTCCCCATGCCTGACACACTCCTCAGAGAAGCAGGGACAAGACTCACTCACTGAATTGGTTCTCTGCGTTGTACAAGCAAGTCATCATTAGCCAGGTAGACAAAACTGCACACTCGTATGCTAGTTACTTTGAACACATAATTTGTTGTATGAGGTTAACCCAGAAATTGAACTGGCATAAGAAAATAGCATAAAGCAGAGACCTCCTTTAGGCTTGGTGTTGGGAGGTTTTGAATCAATAATTCTTGGAGAGAAATATGAGGGGGAAACACCTACCCTCTGTCAGTGACTTCCCAGTGATGAGAGAGATATATTTTCATGATGCATGTACTGCACAGCAATATGAGATCGCTGCTCCAAAACTACCACATTTATAACATAACTCTAGCTTTCATGTGTCCCACAGAGTAGAACTATCACAAAGCAAAGGGCTAGAAGTCCTCAAAAACTGGACTGAGATGAAAAGGGAGGGTGGATAAAAGTTCTCATTTGGGGCAGAAAAACATTTCAATGAAACGAATCTCTAAAGCTTCTATAAAGATTTTCTCAATGAGTCCATTAGGGTAGCCAAACTCAAAGTGAAATCTGATCCGAACTGTCCCCCCTCTTTAGTAAAGCTGGAGCTGAGAATTCTGGGTATGTTTCCAAATATATGTAGTAGGATTCTAATTCCTTTATATAGAAAATGTACAGCCAGAAAAACAAAGTCAAACGGACTGGCTTTTCTTTGTTGGTGGCTACCAAACATTTTAAAACAGTAATAACTAGAGCAAGTGATGAAACCTTTATTCATTATCTTAATCACAGTCTTGCAGCACGACAGTGAAGCACAAGTCACATGTCCTGCCGATTTACCTGCAGTCCGGTCTGTGCTCTGAGGGAGACTACTGGTCAGTCAGCTCTGTGTGGTCCCGGGAGCAAGGCAGCATGGTTAACAAGTGCAGGACGTGAGTCCATGAAGCAACCCTGAAAAACAGCAACAGGAGAAACTCTGTCAAGCATTTGACACCAGGTTCCCCATCCCCACCAAAATAAAAACAAGGGCTTAATGTAAATTACCTAAAGAAATGACTGCTGTGTACAGATTCACTGTCAAAGTAATAAATGAAACGTCTGTGAACTGCCTGACTCATCAGGTTGTTTGGAAGATGTAAAGGAAGCCAGAACTGCCCATCCAATCATGCAAAGGCCATTAGCTCAACCCGCAGGCGGCAGTGAAAGGCACGCCTTTGTTTCAGGGGTGAGCAGGTGAAAGCGCTGGGGTGAGTCATGGCTCATCTGTCACCACCACTAGGAAAACAACTCTCAGACTCACCACACTGACAACATTGCGGGAGCATCATCGTGACATGACAAGAAAGTTCATTGTTCTCTATTTGACTAAGCAGTGAAAACACAGCCCAAAATTCTGAAACACAGCGAAATAGTCCTTGGCTAGAATAACGTGTGTTATGGAAGCTGACCCCATAAATGAGATTACCAGTGTTTCTTAAGCACATGTTTGGGCCACACTGCACAAGGAGTAGGGGCAGGAGGCCCGCCTCTGAGGAGAGAGGACGGGCTGGGGGTGCTGCCATCTGGCAGAGATCACTGCCAGGACACAAAGCCTTTCTTTTCTCTGCAGACATAGAAAGCAGCGCTGTGAGGATTCAATAGTGGATTTTTTGTTCTTTAAAGTAAAAAAAAAAAAAAAGAATTAGGAACAACTATACACCGACGAACTGGACAACCTGGAAGAAATGGAAAAGTTGTGGAAATGGACAACTTACCAAGATTGAATCTGGAAGAAATAGAAAATCTAAATACACCAATTACTAGTAAGGAGATTGAATCAGTAAGAAAAAAATCTTCCAACAAATAAAAGCCCAGGACCAGATGGCTTCACCAGTGAATTTTACCAAACATTTAAAGAGAATGAACATCAATCCTTTCCAAACTCTTCCAAGAAAAGTCAAAAGAAGGGAATATTCCCAAACTCATTTTACAAGGCCAGCGTTATGCTGATACCAAAGCCAGAAAAACTAGAAAAGACAACTGCAGGCCAATATCCCTACTAATATAGAAGCAAAAATTCTTTTTTTTTTAATCACCATTTCTTTTTTTTTAACATTTTATTTATTTATTTTTAGACAGGAAGGGAGGGAGAAAGAAAGGGAGAGAAACATCAATGTGTGGTTGCCTCTCAAGTGCCCCCCACTGGGGACATGGCCTGCAATCCAGGCATGTGCCCAGACTGGGAATCAAACTGGCGACCCTTTGGTTCTCAGGCTAGCACTCAAATCCACTGAGCCACACCAGCCAGGGCAAAAATTCTTAATAAATACTAGCAAACAAAACTCGGCAGTACATTAAAAGGATCATACACCATAATCAAGTAGAATTTATCCCTGGGATGAAAGAATGGTTCAACATATACAAATCAATCAGTGTGATACATCACATTAAAAGCATAAAAGACAAGAACCATGTGACCATCTCAATAGACACAGTAAAGACATTTGACAAAATTCAACATCCATTCATGATAAAAATTCTTAACAAATAAGGCATAAAAGGAATAATATATCTCAACATAATAAGGGCCATATGTGACAAGACCACAGCTAACATCATACTCAATGGTTATGGCTGAAAGTTTTTCCTTTAAGATCAGGAGCAAGAAAAGATAGTACTCTCACCACTACTATTCCACGGAGTGCTAGAAGTTCTAGCTAAACAATCAGGCAAGAAAAAGAAATAAAAGACCAGAATTGGAAAGGAAGAAGTAAAATTGTCTCTATTTGCAGATGACATGATTTTATATACAGAAAATCCTAACGACTCAAACAAATATCTATTCAATTTTGCAGGACACAAAATTTACATACAAAAATCCATTCTGTTTCTACACAGTAATAAGCTTTATGAAAAATAAATGAAGAAATCTGTCCAATTATAATAGCATCAAAAACAATAAAATACTTAAAAATAAAATTCACTGAAGAAGTGACAGCTCTCTACCCTGAAAACTACAAGACAGCGAGGAAAGAAATAGATGAAACCAATAAATGGAAAGGTATCCTGTGTTCAGGGACTAGCAGAATTAATATTGTTAGAGTGTTGATACTACCAAAAGGTATCTATAGATTTGATGCAATCCCTATCAAGATTCCAAATGCATTTTTTACAGAGGTAGAAAAAATACCCCTGAAATTTATATGAGATCAAATATGACCCCAAGTAGCCAAAGAAATCCTGATAAAGAAGAACAGGGCAGGAAGCATCATAATTCCTGATTTCAAGTTACAGTGTAGAGCTACAGTCACCTAACTAGTATGATACTGGCATAAAAATGGACAAATAAATTAATAGAACAGAATCAAGAGCCCAGAAATAAATCCAGGTATATAAGGCCAACTAATATTTGACAAGGTAGCTAAGAATATTCAATGGAGAAAAGACAGTCTTTTCAATAAAAGGTGCTAGAATAGTTAATATTCACATGTAAAAGATAAAAATGGACCTGTATCATATACCAATCACAAAAACTCAAAATGAAAGACATAAGATGTGAAACCATGACATTCCTAAAAGAAAGCATAAGTAGGAAGCTCCTTGACATTGGTCTTGACGATGATTCTTTGGATAGACACCAAAAGCATAAGCAACAAAATAAAAAGTAAACAAGTGGGACTTTATCAAACTAAAAAACTTCTGCACAGCAAGAAAAACCATCAACAAAATGAAAAGACAACCTACAGAATGGGAAAAACATTTGCAAACTATATTCCTAATAAGGGGTTAATATCCAAAATATATGAAGAACTCATAGGCTCAATATCCAAAAACACACACACACACAACCCCCCCCCCAATAACCCTATTAAAAAATGGGCAAAAGACCTGAACAGACACTTCTACAAAAAGACATATGAAAGGGCAACAGATATACAGAAGATGTTCAATCAGCATCACTAGTCATGAGGGAATGCACATTAAAACCACAATGAGCAGTCACCTCATACCTGGCACAGGTGTGGAATAAAGGGAATCCTTGTACAGTGTTAGTGAGATCGCAAATCGGTGCAGCTGCTATGGAAAATGGTACGGAGGATCCTCAAATTCACAATGAAATCACCATGTAATTCAGCATATATCCAGAGGAAATGAAGACACTACCTTGAAAAGACACCTACCCTACCATGTTCACAGCAGAATTATTTACAATAGACAAGAAACAGAAACAACCTAAGTGTCCGCCGACAAATGAATGGATAAAGAAGTTGTGTTACACACACACACACACACACACACACACACACACACACAGTGGAACATTACTCAGCCATAAAAGAAAGGAAATCCTACCATTTGCAGCAATATGGATGAACCTCGAAGGCAATATGCTAAGTGAATCAAGTCCAAAAAAGACCAATGCTGTACCATCTCACTTATGTATGGAATCTGGGAAAAAAACACAAACTCGCAGAAAAGGAAATCAGACTCATTACCAGAGGCAGAGAGTAGGGGAGGGGAAATTGGAGAAAGATGGTCAAAAGGTACAAACTTCAAGTTGTAAGATGAGTAAGCACTGGGTTGTAATAACAACGTGGTGACTGTAACACTGCTGTATGGTATATAGGAGAGTTAAGAGAGGAAATCCATGAGTCCTCATCACAAGGAGAAAACTGTTTCATTTTTTTTTCTTTTTATTGTATGTGTCTCAGAAGATAATTAGTTGAAACTACTGCGGTAATCATTTCACGATACACGTAATCAAATCAGCATGCTGTTTGCGCTAAACTTACACAGTGATGTACATCAGTTATTTCCCAATAACACTGAAGAAGTATTTGTCATTGTGGTGAAACATCCATAAAATGTACAATCTTGTTTTGAAAGGTACAGTTGGTACTGTTAAGTACATTCATATCTTTATGTGATCAGTCTTGAAATCTCTTTTCATCTTGCAAAACTAAAGCTCCATCTCCATGACACCACTCCCCGCCCCTCCGTCTCTGTCCCCCCAGCCCCTGGTCAGCGACATCCTATTTTCCGTCTCTAGGAATTTGCCTGCTCTGGGTGCCTCGTGCAAGTAGAATCGTACATCATTGGTGCTTGTGGAACTGGATTATTTCACTCCGCATGCTGTCTTTCTTCAAGGTTCATCCCAGTTGTTGCATGGGCCAGAGCGTCCTGGCTTTTAAAGGCTCACTGAGATGCCATTGTATGTCATCTACCACACAGTCATCCGTCAACAGACCCTTGGGCAGCTTTCTATCTTTTGACTATCGTGAGCAATGCTGCTCTACACGTGAGTGTACAGCCTCTTGGAGACCCTGCTTTCCATTCTTTTCAGCACGTACCCAGAGGTGGGGTTGCTGGGTCATATGGCAGTTCTAGTTTTAATGTTTGAGGTGCCACCATACTGTTTCCACAGAAGCTGCACCATTTTACATTCCCATCAGCAGTGTAGTGGGTTCTGATTGTTCTGCATCTGCACCAACATGAGCTATTTTCTGTGGCTGCTTTTCCAAGTGGCCATCCTCCAGGTAAGAGATGATATCTTACTGCGGTTTTGATTTGCATTTCCCTAATGATCAGTGACACGAACATTTTTTCAGGGCCTATTAGCTTCTCTGGAGGGGTCAGCAGTGAGTTTCAAAGTTAAAGAAACACTGGCATGGACCCAAGTTTCTCCAATGAGGCCAACAATACAAGTCTGACTGCGACTATCCACGCACATACATTTTAAATAAAAATTTTAAAAAAGATGTCAATGAGATTCCCCACTTAGGCATCAGCAGGAGCTCTAACCGCTCATTTGAGCCATTAGGCTGAGGCCAGCTGCTACCTCACGAGGCCTGCAGTGGTGCCTGCCCTGCCGCTGCCCACTTGCCTTTGAGGGGACCGCCCTCCCAGACACCGGACAGACTGGACTGGACCCAGGGTGGTGAACACACAGGACATTGTACAAAGGAAGTCTCGTGGAGCTGTGCTCCTGAAGCCTGTGTGATTGTATTAACCAGTGTCACCCCAATAACCTCATTAAAAAGGAGACATAAAATAAAATAGACTGGAAAGTCACTGGCTGAGCTGTCTCTAAAAGGTGGCCCATGACACTTCTCATAGTGAGCTTGACCCCAAGAGCCCAGCTACACTTTAGAACTTAAGAAGCTCAATGAAAGCAGACAGGAGCTCCTCCTGGCTGCGGCCACTGAGACCCCTCCCGATGAGCTGGCTGGAAGGGGTTTCCATGTCGGTTCCTTCGTCCAGACCACATCCTGGGGAGAGGCTGAAGGTGCAAGGTCCCCGGGTAGCCTGCTGTGTCAGCATGTCAGCGATCAGGGACACACAGAGGCCCACCCAGTTCAAAGCCACAGAAAGGCTCTGGGTTGGAAGCTTCCGCCTCAGCAGCAGGTAATAACCGAAACTCATTTTACTACTACTAAGTAGTTTGATTGTTTTTTAATCTCATTTTTTAAAAATTTCTGTTTACTTCAAAACACATAGTCCTGGACCCTGTCTTTCCCATCAGGCACTGGCCACTGCAGGCCAGCCCCTTGGGGGCTCACGTCCACATTTAATAAACACTGTTGAACTGAAGGGAAGCCACTCCGCATGTGAAAAGGCTGGTTTGGGCACAGACTTAAGCAGGAATTGCCCCGACTGGGTCTTCCTGGAAGATCCACCTACAAACCCACAGGGAAGGTCTCAGTGATTAACATAGTGCTGCCCCGGAAAAGGCAAAGGGGGTGACGGAGAGGTGATAATGGGTGAATCTTCCCTACGGGTAATGCTGACCAGCTGTTCAGCATCCCCGCCAACCCTGCCAGAGGAAAACAGCCTTGAACTGTGGCAAGAAGAACGTATCCAGTATTTATGAGGACTTGACTAACAGAAAGGGCCATTTCTGAGGGAAACGATGGAATCGTCCCTAAGGAGTTTGACATGTTGAGCTGATACTTATCTGTCATGCCTCCACTGTGATTTTTGTCTGGAAGCAAGACAATGAACAGGTCAAATTTTCAGCACCCCTGACCCCGGACCCCTTTACTAAGGGAATTTAATGGTATTCAAGTTAAATTTTTTTTTTGTTGACGGGGGCTACAAAGATCGAAACGACAGATTTCCTGTGAGCTTTTCTTTTTTTAAAGAATTAGTTCAAAGCTCCCCCATGTCTTTAAATAGAAAAAAAAATATGTACACATTAGATATATTGACCTGCAATAATAGTACATATGAAGTATGCTAATGTTCCCTGAGGCCCAGAGCTGACCCAGAGATAATTCCAGTAAAGTCTCCCTGAAATAAATCATTATATGGTGCTAAGATTATGCATACTTGGCAAAAAATTGTATAATTATTTTTAAATTATTGAATTATAAAATATTAGAATATTTAAAAATCTACCATAATCTCGTGAACCTAAAAAAAAAAGTCTTTCCTTTTCCAAATTCCCTTCTAATCCCCATTCATATGAATGTACTCTATAGTTTTTTAAGCTAAAGTCATAAACAAGAATGGAAATTTTTTTAAATTGTAATCAATTATCCACCCCAGAAACATGTAGTGATGTGGAGGGACTCTACAGTCCCAGCCGCCACTGTAACCTACTGAATCCTAGAGCAGCACGTCTTTCAGGAGGAAATTCAAGAGTTACCTCTTCTCCATTTGCCTTCAGGTTGCCTTGAACTGATGTACCAGGTTCCCAAAGTCTCCACTTCCAGTGAGCATGGAGTTCACAGCAAAGGACACTGAAATCCCCCAACTCGCCTTGGTCTCGGGCCCTGGGCCAGCTGGGCCGATGGAACGACCACAGGGGAACACGAGGCAACCCCTGGAGGGCCAGATGGTGCTGCGGGGAGGGCTGGGGCTCACGGTGACAGGGAGCAGAGCAGAGCAGAGCAGAGCAGAGGCACAGGGACCCGGCAGAAAGGCAGACTCAGGGCCGGGCGGGGCGAGGCAGTGAGGGGAGCCCGAGCTCTACGTCCTGAGATGCCAGCAAGGCTTCTGACATAATTCCAGAGAGTTTTATACTGAAGGAGAAGCCTCATCCTTGTCCAAGGCAGATATTTTCAGATACTGATAAGTGCCAAGACAGAGATAAGAACGGGATAAACCGTCATTAGCTCTAACAACATCCACCAGGTTCCCTTTGTTTTCGGGTGGGAGGCTGGGGGAACTTCATTCATTAAGGAGACAAGTCTCAGAACCCTAGTCTGGTTTCTGTCAGAGAACCAGGGTTTAAGACCTGCTTCCATGTCTTAAATAGCATGTGAGTCTTTGGGCAAATTACTTACACTACCTGAATCTCATTTTCCACATTTGCAATGTGAGGATAAAAATATCTGCCCTACCTGCCGCATAGATTGAGACTTAAGAGCGAAAATGCATGTGAAAGTTAAAAAGAAAAACTGAAATGTGGAACAAATTTACAGTGCTATTATTAATTTGCAACTGTAAATTCCATTTTATGTACTATAATATCAGAGCTTATAATAGTCTATTGTTTCAGATATTTTATTAACTATTACATTAATTGTTGAATGTTTATATATGCCCAGGGTGGAACAAAAGTATATTTACAGTTGTTCATATGGAAAATACGATAGTTAATAAATAATAATATAAGAATTAACTATGTTTCGTGCACTCACAACTGCAAACCTACTTTTGGCCCCCAGATGTGTGTGTATATACATGTAAGTGGGCATGAATACAAATGTGGGATTTTCCAAGTTCCAGTGTTAGCACCCGTCTGATTTCAACCAATTCCCCAAATTATGACAGCCACATAAAACTACCTAACTTGTCAGACATCTGTCAAATGTCAACAAAAACAATGACACAGCCTCGTACTTGTATTCTTAGGTACTCCTGTTAGAAAATGTAAAAAAAGAAAAAACCTAAGTGCTAATCAAATAGCTAGCATTACCTTAAGGCAGCCATTCTCAACCATGGTGATTGTGGTCCCCGGGGGACACTTGGCACTACCTGTAGATGTTTCAGTTGTCACACTGGGGTCATGCTACAGGAATCTCATGGGTCAAGTTCAGGGATGAACTCTGTCACCCCCAGGACAACCCCCACAACAAATCATCATTCGGCCCCACGTGCCAGTAGTACCAAGGCTGAGACACCCTGGTTCACAGTTTTATTGCCTGTCTCTTTAAAAACACTAAAGTACAGAACAAGTGTGCCTCCAACTCTTCCCATTACAAAAGCATTCAAATCAAGGATCCAGCTTACAGTAACTCTGTAAATGTCACCACGCCCACTTTTTCATTGAGCATCCATGAACTGCACTCGGAATCACAAACTGAATACCCAGACTCAGAGAAGCTCATTTCTAATCAGAAGAAGACTCAAAACCCAGTCTGTATAAAGAGGCAGGCAGAAAGACCATCTGTTCTCCTTAGGAACAGTGCTCAAGAAGGGCAATCTTATACATAAAGTGGGCAGAAAGCAAGCTGCTGCTAGGCCCTGGAAGGCGAGGCACCCATTGTGGAGCCTCACTGGCTCTATTTCAGTTCAGCAGAATCCCTTCCAAATGCTTATTATCAGAGGAATGGGTACAACAATGAGCACCAGGAATGCCCGGGGACAGGAGCTCAGGCGGCAGGCATGGCTGGTATTCAAGGGGGGATGTTATAAATTCCAGGGAGACAATAGCCCAGCTTTCTGCATGGGTCACCACCTTAGTAAGCCCATTTCTCACAAGCAGGGGCCCAGCATCCACACATGTCTTATGAAGAACTCTAACATCGGTAGCATTGCTTATAGGGGTGTTTGTCCAACTGCGGGTCATGACCCATTGCTGAGTCATGAAATTCACTTAAAGACTTGGTACCGATATTTTTAAATGAGCAGAATAGAATAGAAACACAAGAGCACAGAATACAATAAAATGAAACAAAAAAGAAAAGAGTGTGTCCCAGTAAGGGTAAAAGTTGTTTTATGCCACCCAATTCTTATGTGTGTTTATACATCCACCCGTGTTTATACTAGGTTGTGAAATAAAAGTATGTATCTTGAGCAATGCCCCTAAGAAGAGTCTGAAAGACAATGACATAAAATCACAAGTGGCAGTTTCACCAGAATGGCACATCCTTTCTCACAAGGCCCAAAGACAACCAAAGCCTAGAGAGTCTCAAAACATTTGAAATCATTGCCAAAGGCAAACACTGCAACTAGAGATAGGCAGCATGTTGGGGCTGGGCACCACAGTGAGGCTGGAGGTCCTCACTCTTTTGCATTCTACAGCCTAAAAGAAAAACTCACTGGGCAGTCACAGTCTCCCCCATGAAAGTTAAAAATGAGCCCCCCAAAAAAGTTAACTGGAGAACTGCATCTTGAAGGATGCGTTAGAAGGATTCTGCTAGACAAAGAAAGGATAGAAGGACCTTCCAAGGAACAGGGTGTCCAAAGACATGGTACTCCATACCGCCTGCTGAACCCATGAATGACTGAATCAATACGGGAACTATACAGAGAGAGCCCCTGCCCCACCCCCCTCCCCCCTGCATATTCAGGAACGTGATAAGGGCAGCAGGGTCTGAGCCTGAGGGAGGGTCAAAGTTTAGAGAGAAGGGGGAAAAGGGGAAGGCAGAGTGAGGGAGAGAAGGCTGGGGAGAACCTGGACCGTCATTTGCCCATGACCCCCCACCCCTCTGTCCTCAGAAGCACCACTGCATGATGACCCGGCTCCTCAGGACACTTTGGGATACATCTGGGAAGGAATCCACAGTAGCCAACGGCTTAGAAATCAGGGTGGGAGGCAGCACTGGCAAAGAAGGAAATTTTCTTCAAGTTGGAAGAAACTTGGGAGACTGGAGTGGAATAAGTTCCACTCACTAACTCAACATGAATTTCTGGAGACCCTCCTCTACCTGCGTGCTAGGCACTACAAGAAAACAAAAAGGATGTACAATCCGATCCCTTCCCCAAAGGGCGAGTGGGTTTGTGCAGGCGGGGAGCGATTATGAACACAAAGCGTTTGTAGAATCAATAGTGAGTTTACAGCAACCGGAGCAGGACCGAGTTTATGAGAGTGGTGAAACCAACGATCCCACAAATATTACTGGTATGTTTTCGGAGTGTCAGTAAGTGGAGAGGCCCAGCTATATCTGAGCTATCACAGAAACTGAAAATATTTCAGGTTTTTTAAAATCACCTTTTGAATCAAAATTATACAGTTAATACAGTCTAGAATATTTTTTTAAGAGAGAAAGGAAGGGAGAGAGGGAGGGAGCAGAGGAGGGGGAGAGAGAGAGAGAAACAGACAGACATCAATTTGTGTTCTACTTGTTTATACCTTCATTGGTTGATTCTTGTATGTGTCCTGACCAGGGATTGAACTCACAACCTTGGCATATCACGATGATGCTCTAACCAATTACACTACCTGGCCAGGCCATGGTCTAGAATTTTTAAACCCTGGTAAAGATAAAAATGTTTTCTTACATTTCTTTTAGAAATGCTCATAGTGCATTCATTTCACACATGTTTATATGCCCCCTTCCTAGCATGTATTTTTTTTTTTAATGTATCAAATGTTCAGTCCCACTCAGCCTTTTCTTCCAAATCGGTTCCAAGTCTCATCCACAATTTGGCCAATATCCTGGTCTCTACACACCTTGAATTGCTTTACCTGCTGGAACCAACGACTTGCAAGATTCAAAATGATTAGCATGACTTTTAAATAAGCTTCTTGTGTAACTTTTATGAACGTGAGATTCAAAATGGTCAGCATGACTTTTAAATCACCTCTCTTTTTTTACCTTCTATAAACATGGCCATTCCACAAAAAGTGGGTCCAGGCATGGGTAGGCCCTTCCCAAGCGCCTCACCACGGCAAACCCAAAAAGGCTGCGCGCCGGAATCACAGGCGGCAAACACACAGTTTCCAGTTCACACGGAGGCCCAGGCGGAGGGCGCGTGCTTCGGCACAGCAGGGGCCGGCGCGGACTCCTAACCCCCGTTCACAGTCTGCGACCACAATGCACCGTGGTAATTGTACCAAGTTATTCTTGGCAAAACGTTTCTTCATTATACACTGTTCCATTTAAGTTACAAAATGAACAGGCTTAAACCACACATTTCCCCCCTCATTTTAAATGGATGCTTTCCTCGCACCCCTAAATGTATAACTTTTCTACTTCGGCTTGGCTGGTAGCCCAATTTGAGAGTTCATTTCTATACATCTCTGTCTTAAGGTAACAGTGTACGTTATTGTTGGGCCTGCGTTTAAAAGTAAGCCAATCACTGCTGAATTTTTCCACAAATCATGATTATTCACAACAAACTTCATTAAGATTTTAGCTAGCCACTTTACAGAAACTTTCAGAAAAATAAAAGTATTCGTAGGAATAGCTTAAATTTCATTATTTCCAGGAATTTTTTTTTTTTTTTTTTTTTTTTTTGGCTACCTAATGTCAGTGGACACGCAGAGGGAGAGGTAAGGAGTCACTGAAGGATGCTGCTGATTCTGAGCCACTGCGTCCAGGGCCCTGGGCAGCAAGTACCCACAGGTCTACACTCACCCCTGTTTCGTGGGAAAGGAAGCTTTCACCAACATCCCTCAGAGCAGAGCTAAGATTCAAACCTGGAGTTTTTTAGGGGTTTGGGTTGGTTTTTTGTTTTTTTTTTTACATACACAGTACATCAAAATAATTTTTAAATTTTCAATGCTTTTTAATCTGAAATTACTCCATATTTTTTGAAAAGCATAACTTCTAGGTTCCCCTTTTAGAGGAACAGTTGTGATCCACGCCTCTTTTGTAAACAAGGCACTGAAAAAAGTCTTTGCTCCAGGTGTCTTTTTTCCAGACAGCAAAAGGCTCCCACCGCAGAGGGTGGGAGTAAGAATGAAATACCCTGAAGTTTTCCGTTAACTAAGGAGCTTCACGTTAAAATGTATTCACTTTTTTCCTACAGCCATACAAAGAACATTGCCCAAATGAGAATTTTGTTTTCTTGATAGTTTAGGCTTCATGCCAGTATCCTAAATACCAGTGATAACTTAGGGTACGCCTCCCAAAGGCTGTGGGCATCAGCCATGGTGGCCACGACCCAGTAGGGAGTGCTCAGAACACAGAATAGCCAAGGGGCATCTTCCTGAAGCTTCGATGTACCTCATGCTAAGTAATCTAAAAACTACTTCCCTGACACACATATGCTATAAAATACATGATTTCCCTATTTAAGATAGCAGCTCAGTGATGGTCAGCATTTACATTAGGTTGCTCCAGTGGCAGCATCAGGCATCCTGCGTAGGCCAAGTTTTCACCAATCCATGCAATAAACGTGTAGTGAGTGGCCACCCTGTGCTATACATGGTTGCGGAACCTGGGGATACAGCAGGAAAAAAAAAAACCCCACCAAAAAGAAAATCCCTGCTCTCATGGAGCTTCTATTATGGTGGGGAGAAACAATAACCAAGGAAAATAAGTATGTTAGAAAGTACCGTATTTTGCCATGTATAACACGCTCCCATGTATAGTGTGCACCCATGTTTTTGGTCCACTTGCAGGGGAAAAAAATCTTTCATTTAATTTTTTAATTCAATTATTTATTTACATTTAGAAACAAAACTGCTTATTGTACTTCAGGGCATTGTTTTGCATACAGATGTTGTTGTTGCTTTCTAGAGTTACACCTTCAGTGCACAAGCGTAAATACAAGAATTAAAAGCGTTTATATAGAGATATGGAATGAGTACCACTCATGTACAATGTGCATCCTTATTTTCCCCTCAAAAATGTGGGCAAAAAAAGTGCACATCATACACGGCAAAATACAGTAGTAAGTACTTTAGCAACAAACTCAGGAAAGAAAGGGAGACACAGGCAACATGAAGGGAGGGTGCTGTCATTTTAGGGAGGAAACTAGAGGAAGGCTTCACTGAATGGGAGCATTTAAGCAAGAACTTGCAGGAGGGGAGACCACGTGGATTCTGGAGAAAGAGCACTTCGAACCGAAGACAGAAAGGACAAACGCCCAGAGAGGTAGGCCGGGCGGGAGCCAGTGTGGCTGGAGCGGCAGGGGCCAGAGAGGGCACAGGGAACCAGAGAATGCGGCCCTAAGGGACATTTTAAGGACTCCGGCTTTCACACTGAGGTTGAAAGTCATGATTAAAGGGTTATGACTAGAGAAGGCGCGTCACAGGGCACATTCCACAAAGCTCACTGTGGCTGCCCCGTAGGCCTGGACTGTGGGCAGCCAAATGGGAGCTGCGGGGACTGTTAGGCTGACTCAGGTGAGAGATGGTGTGGGTGGGAGTCAGGTGGGAGTGCAGCAAGTGGTCCGAGTCTGGACGGAGTTGGAGGGAGAGCCAACCAGATCTCCAGGTGGATGGGAGGGCATGGGGAAAGGGGAAGGATGAAGACACAATGTTCAGTCTAAGCCACTGTAAGGATAGGAGAGGCCAAGCAGAGCAGGCTTGAGGGGGAGACAAGGAGTTGGTTTCTGCACATGTCAGGTGTGAGTGGTCTGTCAGATGTCACAGAGACAACGTTGGGTGGACAGGTAGATACAGGCACCTACAGTTGAAAGGAGAGGTGGGCCTTCAGTACAAACTTATAATCCGTAGGGAGATGCTCCTTAAAACATCCATGAGATGAGCTCTCCACGGGAATAAGTAAACCCAGGACAGAGAATAGGTGCGAAACAGCACTGCAGCACCCCAACGTGAAGAGGTCAGAGAAATAAGTAGAAACACGTGAGGCGGCAGAAGCAGCAGGCAGCGAATAAATTAAAAATAATCATGAGAACATGTTGCCCTTAAAGCCAGTTAAAAAAAGTCAGAGAGGAAACTTTCAGTAAGAGTCAAATGCTGCCGATAGTCCAGACAACAGAGACGGAGAACAGAACCCTGGAGGTTATCTGTGAACTTGACCAGAGCAGAGCAGGGCTGGAGGAGCTGGGTCGGCGTGAGTCTGCGGGTGAGGTCAACCAACTCGAAGATGATGAACAGAGACGACTTGTCCAGGAGTTTTCCTACTCGGGGCAACAATGGAGTCAGACGGCGGCTGGGAGGAGAAAGGAATGTTTTTTTAAACGTTGATGGTTGTTGCTGTGTGTGTGAACCTTCAGGAGACATCCCAGCCTGCGAATGGGCATGCCTGAGAGAAAACCCGCCCTGGCAGGTAAGAGGGGGAGCTGCCAGTGTTGTCCCTGGGTGGCCAAGGGGGAGGGACTCTCCTGCACCTCAGGAAGAAGTGTCCCGGGAGCAATCACCCTGTACCATTAGAGAAACTTCAGAAGAAACATTTGGGGAAAACTGACAACACACACACGTGGTAAGGCATGAGACAGCACCGACTCCAGTGAGGAAGTCTTTGGTAAATTGCTCATGACTGTGTATTCTCCTGTTTTGTCCCTGTAAGTCACGTGTGAAAAATAAAAGGTTAAGTGGAGGTTTTTGCTAGGTTCCCATTATTTCTGGGGTTTTGTTATTGTTGTCTTATATTTAATTTGGGTGGTTGTTTTTGATTTGTTGGTGATTATCCTATCAATTTTCAATGAAATACATGCATAGACGTATACATGAGTGTGTGTATTTTTCCATAAATTTACGCACATTGGTCATGAAGCTCTTCCCTCCTAATATCATGGCTTTTCCTGGTTCGTGGCTGTCTCTGTGTAATGCTTCCTCTCATCTGTCTTTGCGATGCCTTTTCCCACTTCCCAGGAGTGGCTCCAGGCAGCTTGAAAACAAATCGGTGTTCATTCCCCCCATTCAGTGTTTCCTTTAACTGGCTTTGGTCACATGGACTTCTAGCTTTCTCAGCCTGTGAGCTCCGTTCCTCCTTAGCCCTTCATCACATGTGCTTTACGCATGCCCTACTACAGTGCTGCCTCGGTGGAGCTGTGTCATGGTCAGGACCCAGGGCAGGAGAAGGATCATCTTTGCTTTCCAATGTTGTCCTAAAGAGACCCGGGATTTTGAAACCTTTATTTAAGTCCTCAGAACGCCCTGGATCAACTTCTTCCTGACACTATCTGTAGCACCCACCACACCCCTTTCCTAGAGTCAAATGATAACTCTGTCTATCCCTATATATGGGAAGTTTATTTTTCCAAAAGTGCCTTACATTACCCTGGCACTAAAACCAAAAGCCAATCTGCTGTTTTCCTGTTCCCTTCCATAACCCATCTCTTATCAGGAAGCTGGGAACTACCAAAAACTAAACGGTCTTCTACTGGAATGAGATCATGGAGAGAAAAAATAAAATAAATAAATAAACCTCCTAATCTAAGGCTGAAACAAGAACAGATTGGTAGATGAAGTCTCATCAAAGCGGCCTCATCACCAGAGGTTAGAGCAACACACGTGCTCCCAGAATGCTCTCTGGCCACAGTCCAGGGGAAGGGTGGCCACCAACCGAGTACACAGCTTTGAACTTCATCAGGATCCAAGAAAAACGAAAGTCTTGGTGGTGTCTCTGATTAGGGGTTTAAATCTGTCTGGTTTGGTGAGTAGGTAGGTAAGCAGAGGAGAGGAGGAGGAAGGGTAGGGAAGGAGCAAACAAAATGGATAGATAAGTGTGTACACACATACATGCACATGTATACACATACATGTCTCTGTCCACTTACAGAGAGATACCAGGATGTGCCAAAGTGTTTGCAGTTGAGGAACAGGTAGTGCTGGGACAGGGCGAACAGGGTGCCTGGCATCTCATCCCAGATCAACAACGGAACAGCGTGGTGACTGGGCCGGGCAGCTCCGGTTCCGTAGCTTGTCAGTTTTCCCATTTCAGAAGCTGTCTAAGGTCCATTTTCAGCTCTGCAGCACCACGGTCGACGCGGAGCTGGAAATCGAGTACAGACTATTTCCTGGACACGTGCAGACGTCAAAGCCTCCTACCACCTGCCAGCCCGTCTCAGACAGGACTGAGCCATCAAAGACAGCCAGCCTATCACCATCGGAGATCGTAAACACAACATTTAGCTCTTTTGTGGGCCAACAGTGAGAAATTCAGGTTTACCTGCCACTATCATTACGTTTTCCTGGATCTACTAATGTTGCTACTTTTTTCAATTCCATACCCTCATCATTTTTTTAAGTCCTGCCAGTAAAGCCATTTTTACCTTGACTGTAACCTAAGATACATTTAATGTCAAATGAAAAATACAAATTATCACTTAAAATTATTTTGAATGTCCAAAAGATATGTTCTAAATATTCCATTGAAAGGACAATTTTTTTTTAAAAAAAAAGCCTACCAGTTCAGTGATCTTACTGAGGTGGTTCATCACCTCCACGTAAATGAATCTCACAAAGTGGGCCACACCCGGAGGCACGTGCAGACACAGCCACGTGGGCCGGGAGAGAGTGGAGGCGTGCGGGCTCTCCTAGGCTTCCTCCCATGCTCCTCCCACATCCATTCGGTGTCTACAGCTGGAAGAGGTTGTAAAGACTGCCCACCCCCCTAAGCTTAAATCTCTGATAAAGAAGTGTGGCTCTTCTCAAACACAATCTTGGACCACCAAGACAGCATCATCTGTTCTACTCAGTGGTTAAGTGGAGGACCACTTTGGAAGCATAATCTCTTGGCAAGGAGCCTGACCCTTATCTTGCATGTCCAGGCACCCTGGAATAGGCCTGGTCTCAGGAGAGGGCTTTGCAAATCACTGCTTCTGCACTACACTATTGAAACAAAGGTGTTATCTATTTGCATTCAAAACACTTTACAGTCTGGTCAGTGTGGCTCGGAGTCATTACGCTCTTCAAGAGACTTGAGTCTCTGTCTGCAAACTCTGGGAAAAATCAAAGGTTGACAAGTGTTAATCTGACCAGCTAAGAAGGCAGGCAGTGCATGCTCTGCGCCTGCTCCAGAGGGTCGCCGGTGATTACAGCGGCACATTCTAGATCCAAAGGAAAAGTAATAAAAAAAGTTACCAATGTATCTGCTCATTCGAACCTTCCTGGGCAGCACTCCCATTCCCCTGCTCCTAAAAGACACTTCCGGGAAGGAAGTGAAGGGGTTGGTGGTGCACGGTATACCGGCGTCCTCCAGGAAGACACTGCAGAGGGACACACGTTGCCGGCCCCAAAATAACTCCTAACCTCATCCTACTGCAAGGGAGCTGAAAACTTCAGGGCCACCGTGAAATGCTTCAGCGTGTTAGGGAAAAAGTCCAGCAGCTGTTCGGCTGTACCCTTACTTTCCAGAAATTCTATAAATAATCTTCCAAGTTGTAACGACTTCAATAAAGCTTCCTATTCCTGTCTCTCCACCTACCAATTTTCTGAGAATTACACGCTTGGCCAAATTAACGTAAAGCAAAGGCAGTACTATGCCAAGCCAGGCTTCCTCAGTCCCCGCCGATAAGTTCCTAAGCTCCATGTTGAGACAAATGCCTAATGAATGAGCAGCCTCTGAGGGATTAGGTTATGAATCAATCATTCATGCTACTTAATCAAAGTACCCCCCACACACACACACACACACAAACTCAATTACAAGGGATTCCATTTCTTTCTTTAGGAAGTCCGAGACAAAAAGTTCAGGACAAACATTAACAAGCAGTGAACCTCAGATTACAAATCTGAAAAGAAACTGCAACCAAGTAGCTCCCGCAACTCAAAACTCAGGTTACATAACAACCAGGAAACTACAGAACACAAACTCTGACACAATTTCATTTCCTTTCATTCCTGGTAAAGATAAGGTAACAGTCATTAATGTCTTAACACGATTAGACTGAGGGCTGATACTTTCTTGAGATACCGGGAAAAATACATGCACACAAAGCAACGTCATCGGCTTTTGGAGAATTAGGTAGTGAGATGGTGCGGGCAACTATAATAAATCACCAGCAGGTATTTAAAATCATATAGACACTCCAATTTCAAGGTCACATTCCCTTATACACATCCATGTGTGCAACCTCAGTACCAAATAATAAAAAACAAAGAAAAGTCAGCACACAAGAAAACACTGCCAAAAGGAGCGTGTTAAGAAATACATAAAAATTTGGTCTCAACTCCAGAAGGAAGGAAATAAACATGGATAACCTTACCTCTGCCAAACCTTTGGACGGAGCCAGTTTTTCTCAGATTCTTTTAATTAGGAGAAAAAGTTTCACAAAGTCAAGGTCCCTGTACACATCCATGAACTCTCTCTTCGGTCTGCCCATGGTCAGGCAGGAAACGGCGTCTAACACTTCAAGTGCTCAGCCGTTAGGAGCTAAAAACAGATCCTGTGCAATGCTGGATGTATTTTTGTCTGCTAGCTACACACCCTCATCATGTTCAATTTTTTCCATTGGTGGAAGGGTATGATGCAGACTTAACCAGAAAGTGGTTTTCCATGGGCTGCCTGAAGTGAGTAGCCAGAACTGCCAGCCCCCAGGCCTCGGAGCCGCCAGGCTCACCCATGACTGAGCTGCTGTTGGAGCTGCATTCCAGCATGACCACCAAAGTTCCATAGGAACGCAGCTCCAGAGTCCGCTGAATAAAGGTTTACTCACTTGAAGGGAGCCTCAGCTGCTTTTTTTTTTTTTTTTTTTTAAGCCTTTGGGCAATAAGAACACACACCTACCATCCTCGTGTTTAAAGCAGTAGTAAACATTCTGTCTCCAAAACCACAGCTGGAATGTTACGGTCCTAAGATGCCTGCCTCAGAAGCAGCCCTTCAGAATAATTGTGTGATTTGGGAAATACCAGGTGTATACTTACTCTGTGTGCCTTGGTGGAGTTATTCCATTTTTAAGTGAGCTGAGCTACAGTGCCCTACTGTGGAAGTCCTTATTATCCCAACAAGCCACTGGTTTATCCAAACCATGCATGAAGTTGCCTTTTACAAAGTGACAGACCAGAGGTCCATGTGTTCTCAAGTTTGGCTGCATCTTTTGATGAAAGACCGTCCGTTTAAAGTATACCCAAAGAACAAAGCAATGTTTTCAGATCGTGTTGTATTAATTATTGGGGAGAGGGTGCTGAGTGGGAGAAAAAGAATTGTATCTCCACAGTGTTTCAATTTTTGAAATTATATTCTATATAAGAAAAGAGCTGAAGCAGAAGTTTTCAAGTTGCCCTGAATAAACACGTGACAACCTTTTAAGGTAATATTGTCATTATTTTTAAAATGTGAATGGATCTGCATATGCAACAGACAAGATTTTTATTTGATGTTAAAGATCAAATAAAGATCAGGTTCTACTTTACACATATTAGCTTTAAATTCCTGATCTTGATGAACGAGAATCCTTACACACACACACACACACACACACACCCCTACACATAGGTGTGCACCCACACAGGTTTTTTTCTGTATAGTTTCTATGTAGTTAATACATGATTGAAGCTATGCTTTCTAATCTTAATTGGCAAATAGTAAGAACCATCCCATAAGATCAGTCTACTAATTATAAAAACTAACTTGATCTCCACAAAAATTTCAGTGTGAACACAAAACCAAGGAATTTTCAGTCCTGGTGGAATAGACCTGTAGCACTGCCTAACCCAATCCTCTCACTTTATGGATAAGAAACCAGAGACCTTAGGTGACTTCCTCGAGGTCACACAGCTGGTCGGCAGCAAGCAGCCGAGCCAGACATGCCACCCCAGTAACCACAACCCCCGGGACTAAAGTCAGAAGGTTGCCACGGAAGCCAAGTCACATAACAGAAAACATGGGAATTCCCAAAATGTTAATCTGACGTGTGTGTGTCTACGTGTGTATTTAAAAAAAACTCTGGGTAAACACAGACGAAGGAAGAATGCTCTAGTCATTGGAGTGCCTACTCCTTTAGGTCCAGGAACATCGTTTTCGTTGCTGACAGAAATAAAACATCAGCCAGCATAAAACAAGAGTATTTCTTCCATATAACAAGAACTACTCCTCGATGTGCAAGGAGGAGAGGATTTATGTCAGAAGGAAAAAGGAAATATAAAGAGACAGGCTTCTACGGTTCAAAAGAAAAGCATCAGAAGAACGATTGGCTGCGTGGAAATATTTGCATGCCCCTGTTCTATTCCTGCTTCTAGATTTTAAGGCAGTTCTGGCCTTCTGATACATTGCATCTTCCCGCCAGAACTGCCTGTAACTGGAATCATCTCCAACACTCCCCAGACCCCGCCAGGGGTGTGCATCGTCTGGTCCCTCTCGACCACTGAGGCCACCCAAGTTCTGTGAGTCCGTGAAGCCACTTGGCGTTTCAAACCATGTAAGGCTTTTCAAGTTCTTTCGACTTTGCCCAACTACAGTAAAATGCGCTCAGTTTAGTACTCCATCCTAAAATGACAAAAACCAGAATATTTCAGAATCATAAAACTAGACTTTATCTAATGCTTCATTCTGAGATAATAATACAGGACATACGTGTTAACATCTAAAATTAAATTCCTTGGCAATGACCTCTAAGAATTATGTAAATTACTACTTCAGAAGTATCCTGTCCTCAAACATACAGTGCAACGTGACACGTGTAAAAACAGATATAGCAAACTGTTAACGATGATAAAATTCAAGTGGTGACTTTATCGTTCATGGTACAATTCCTTCAACTTTCCTATATTTTTGCAAATTTCCTCACCAAAATGTCTGGAAGAAATGACATGGGGAACACACACACACACACACACACACACACACAGTCGACCCCACAGAAACAGAGTAGGAAAGTGGCTGCTGGGGCCTGGAGGGTGGGTGGGCACAGGAGGGGCAGGTTGGTACAAGGGAGCTTTCAGATATGACATGAGTACATTCTGAGGGTCTAATGTGAAACAAGGTGGCTACAGCTGACAGACTATATTATATAATTTGCTAAGAGAACAGAACTCAAATGTCCTCACATACATATAAAATCTCCATGATGTACACTTAAAATGTCTATAATTTTATACCTCAATAAAGCTAATTTTTTTTAAAACACCATGTCTTTACTATCTACCTAGTAAAGACTAAGCAAAAATTGTGGCTAACCTGATTGTCACCAAGGACATGAATGTCTTACACTCTATCACAGATCATAATCTTAAAAATAGCCACAGGGTTCAAACCAATAGGCTGAGTCCGCAATTTGTCTCCTAGTGACTTAGGAGCCTTCTGAATCCCGTCACCTTCACTGTGAAAGGAGATTGGTAGTGGTCATGCCTATCTCAAAAGTGTAAAAGTGTACTAATCTATACACAGGTTGTAAGGAACACCAACAGGTGTTGAAGTAATAGAAGCTGTTGGAAATAACCGTTCTGCTTAAAATTCAACAAGCCCAACTCCTTCCCATGTTCCTCACTTTTGAGATCAAACATGCAAGTTACAGACAGAATGTTCCACCAAACATAATTCTTTATTGATAGTCAATTCTAAGGGCTTTATTTGGGGAAGGGAGGGAGGGAGGGAGGGAGGTTGAAAATATGAATTACTTTTATCCAAAAAAAATTACCAAAAAGTAAATAATCTCTCACAAATATAAACACCTTAGATGAAATAATAAATGAGCAAAAGACTGTAATACACTCCTGTGCTGAAAAAGAGCTTTGGTCTGTTTCTGATGGAAAAGCAATACTACAGACAGCATGAGCTTAGAACATATGGAACCTGAGGGCAATACCATTGAAAGATGTTCTAGAAGAAAATGGAGCACGAGGAATATTCCTCTGGCATTCCTAAAACCCACAGGGATCGGACCTGGGGGCATAAATGTTCTGCCCATTTCAGCAAAAGGCACAGGTCCAGCCTGTCTGTTTCTGCAGCCGGATGCTTCCTAATTAGCCCCAAGAACGCAGTGCAAGTGTGCGGCGTGGTGGGCCTCCACACCAAAAAAGGCCAGGGTTTGAGGGTTTTACCTCCCACGTGCAATGCTGAAGCCCACACAATGTACACCTGACACATGCAATTCAGTGTTCTGCCCTCCCCTGCCCCCACCCCAGTCACTGTTCCCAGGGGCCAGGCATTAAGAGTCCCTATGCCTCGACCTCAGACCCTGGTATGTGACATCGCACAAGTGACTGAATGCTTCAGTTTCTTAATCTGCAAAATGGGGACAATTGACCTGCCCCACAGGTTTGCCATAAGAATTAAGTAACAATACAGGGAGACTGTTGAACACAAGGCCTTATGGAAAATGCAAACTCCATAAGGCAGGGAACTTGTTTAAAGTGTCCGCCGTTAAGCCTGCTACTTTAAACAGTACCTGGCATGTGGTACAGACCAAATTAATACCCGGTGAGTGAGTGAACGAGTGAGTGAACGAACGAGAGCGCGAGAGATGACAGTGACACTGGCAGTGGTGGTGACTGTGAATGAATGGAAGAACAGCGGCCGTTGCAGTCTGCATCTTAGTGTTGAAGCCCCTTCATTTAAAATAAGCTACCCCAAGGGATATCGATGCCCACAGAGCAAAACTTTCACAGATTCTGCTTAAAATCCCCATGGGCTCCTGTCTCGGTTCCCATGCCAGGGTGTTTCAGCCTCAAGAACATGAGGGCATAGCCCGTGGCTGTGCATCTTTAAAATCAACACCAAGTTTGATGTAACACAAAATGCGACATTAGCACCGCGTGCTCGGCTGTGAAGCCACAGCCGAGCTAAACTCCACAGCACGCTCATGAAGCTCTTCCTCTGTGTCTCAAAGGCATCGAATGTGTTAAAAATATTTTCTTTAATGAAAATGAGAGATTTCATGGCATATTTAGAAAGTCCAAGTGGTACCTTATATTGCATAACTAGCAAGTCCCAATAATTTATCCAAATGACCAGTTACTTTTTCAAGAATGAACAAATATTAAGTGAAATAAATATGAAGATTTAAAATAAATTCTTAAGTTTTCCTTTGAAGGGACTTTTTTTCCTGTGGGCCACTATATCCAAATTAAGTACATTTTGACAATTACTGACAATGTATAAAATACCAAATTTTGAAATTAAATAGAGTGACTTACAATAATTAATGGTAATATTTTATATACATGATAAAATCCATATTAAAAATCATGCTAACAAAAATAAAACTACAAAATGAGTTTCACCTGAGGTAAAATGAAAATTTTCAGGAGGAAAAAATGGTTTAGGAAATAGGCTTGCAAAACCCCAGCCTCTGAATACTGCTCACTGGACACACCTGTTCACAACCTTTTGAAGGGTTACATCGAACATTTAAGAAAGCAGAAGTTATCGGCCCAGAACTAAATGTAACTAGAAAGAGTCATAGTCAGCCTCTCACTCTACTCACAATATTTTTTTTATGGACTGAAGTGAAACAGTTTCAGCTGAAAGATTCCTAATTGGTTTAATGCATAGAATAATCAAATCTGGGTTTTCAAAGAGACGCAGAGGTCACCTATCCAGCCCAATCTCGCTTCCAGTTTGAGAGCCTCCCACGGTGGTAGCCTGGCAGATGGCCCGGCTCCTCTGCCTGCACCGAGACACGATGGCATTCACAGCTCCATGGGGAGCACATTCCACTGTCAGCCAGCTGACGGAGGAGGCCCCCTCCAAATCAGGGGCTTCTGATCCCTCGCCCCCAAACCTTTCCACTAATTAAGTCCAGCCTCTCCGTGTTATCAACGCTCATCCCACTCCTCTCTTCCAGCCAGTCACCCTGCGAACAACAGAAGCCCATTTTCCTGGTCCTTCCCCAGAACCACACCTGTCGGACAGAAGCTGCACACAAGACCGTATCACGCTCTCCACCACAAGTCAGCTGCACACGCAGAGAGTCCTGCGACTTCAGCCTGTGCCCCAGCAGGCTAAACACACAGTTCTCTCGGAATTCCCACTCAGAGTAGATGAGGTGACAGACCCTCCTCTGGTTGGTACCAGAAAGTCCAGGGATCACTGGGGGTCCACTGGATGGACCCCAACCAGAATGGAACCCAGTTCAAGAGTGCACATGTGTGTGCACATTACACACTGTTCCCATTTCACCGAGCCAGGACAACCACTGCTGATCTTAGGGACAGACAGGGATTTGGGTGCTGAAAGGGAGAAACTGGCCTAGAATAAAAACAATGTTCCTGAACTCAGGAAATTTACTGTCCGTAGCAGGGATCACACTCTGAAGCCTTCAGGGCTCTTTAAAATGGACAAATGAAGGACAACTAAGCTCTGTATTCTTAAGACACAGAAACCATTTGTTTGCAAATTAAATTCGTACAAGTGTTTAGCACACAACATCCTCATGGTTCTATTTCTCTTGAAATTTGAGGCCCTACAGAAATCTCTTTAGTTTTCCACTACAAATACAGATGTAGATGCAACTTTTTCGGTTTCCTCCTAGTTCCACTGTGAGAAGAACAAACTAGGTCCATGAAAAAACTCCGTGTTGTGGTCTCTGCACGCCGTGGAGGGGACTGCAGCCTCTGGACTATCCGTGACCCATCCACAGGGGACAGCAGCCACGCAGCCCCTCCTGGGAAGGCAGAATCCTATGTTACCAGGTAAACCACAATTTTTAAGAAACACTGAAAATACAGCTTTGATGTAAAATTTTCCACAATTAAAGGAAGACACCTAACTCAGATATCCATAAAACGCTTCTGAGGGACACATGTGCACGCCTAACCACGCACCTACACAGCACGGAACCAGCCAGAAGCCCACCGGTTTGCACTCCTGAGGCCAATGATGAAGCGCACACAGGAACATTTGAAATCCTAAAAAGTATTTTAAAAGAAAATAATCAGCAGTCCCAACTCCCTGACTTCTGAAGTCTAAATCCCAGGTCTCTGGGGACAGGCCTCTACACAACGAACTTGGCCAAGACAACGAGATGTGCAGACAGGACTTTAGACTGGGGGCCTTGCTACAGAAGGGGCCACGGTACCCACTTGCTGCTGCGTGGAAGACGCCTTCCCACAGAACTCCTGACGGGCAGCCAGCCAGCCTCCGGACAGGACATCGCCCTGGGAAGTTCACTGCCACAGTCGCCCACCCCATTTTCCCACAGCACCTTCGACTGTCCTCCCTTCCATGCCAAGAGGCTTCCTTCTACTGCTCCTCATTGGTTCTAACACTCGCCTCATCGTCCCCATTCCCTTTACCTGTGACTGCTCTCAGATACTTGAGGACAGGTACTGGGCCCTCCACTAAGCTTACTGCTTTTTAATGCTAAATATTTTGCTCCCTTCGTCATTATCTTAGGACACTATTTCCCAACACTCCTAACCTTGAGCACATTCCTCTGGATAGAAGTATCCTTCTCAAAGCTAAGGTCTGGAAGGAAAGAAAGAAGGAACAGGACTAAGGAGCACTGTGCCAGGACAATTACATATATTTTCCTATTGAATCCTCACGGCAACCGTCTCTCATTTGTATGAACATCGCTGCTTTGCAGGTGAAGACGCTGAGGCCCAGCAAGCTCGAGGGTTGCTAAAGGCCACAAAACCAGTGCAACTGAAAAACCCAACCACGTCCGTCTGCTACCAGAGAGACAAACAGCATTGCTATATGTGTGGAAAATGGCATATTTACAAAGTTTTTTTGTTGTAACTTATTAAACTGATAAATCATTGCAGGCCAGGCTACTCCGTCTGGTGATCTCTGGAGTGGACCGTTTGCGTCCAGGGAAGGGAAAAACAAATTCTCAAAGCTGTGTACCCGACTTATTGACAGTTTCCAATACATTATTTTTAAACCAAGATGATGCATTTGCTTTACAAAAATGTGCATATATGCTAAATAAAATAAAAATTTACATAATGCGTATATAAACAAAATCACAATCACTCTGTGAGGGAAATGCTTTCATGACCCCATTTTACAGAAGAAGAAACTGAGGCACCAAAGGTTAAATAACCTGCCCGAGGGTCGCTGAGCCAGCAAATTTCACGGAGACTGGATTCCAAGAATTCGAGCAGTCTGACTCCCCAAAAATCTAGACTTTAGGCTTTTCAAATAGGTGTAGCTCGGTCACGGTTTTTGAACTGCATTAGGTACAAATGAATCACCCTTCCAAGGCTAACTGGATATTCCTTTTGAATTTTCTAATGTAGTTGACACAAAGGTGAGGCAACACAAAGGTTACAAATGTCATCAAAATTTCTAACTTTAGCATGTACTATATTTGCAGGTAAGCCCAGAAATGTTAGAAAACATCCCCTTTATGTGGAACACAACGTTAAACTTGATAATTCTATGAGGGAACTCACATTTTCGAAAACTTAATAAACAGATGAAACACCAATAGGAAAAGTTTAAATCCTGAAAACTAATTTTTTTATAAAAAGGCTTTATTTATTTCTATATAGAGAGGGAAACGTAGAAAGAAAGAGAGGAAAAGAAACATTGATGTGCAATTGGTTGCTTCTCACACGCCCCCAACCAGGGACCAAATCCTGAAAAATATTTTAAAACAAATAATGAATCTTCAGGGTCTCCCCCAATGTGAATTAATTTCTCACCATGTGACACTGAGCATCTTACACAGTGAGCTTCTGTGGCAAGCAGGATCAATAAAATGGCATTGGTCCGGTCAAGATGGCATCAAGTATATAAAACAAAGTGGAGTCGCCTGTGTCAACCAAGATGGCTCCCAGCCAGCTATGACACTTTGGTTCAAGAGGGAACTACTTAAACCAGAGCAGACACATCTGGCAAGGAGACCCACTTAAGATACTGGCACACGTGGTCAGAGCAGCCCTGCCTGCAGAGTGGGACCACCACAGATAGGCTCCTGGGGAGATTCACCACTTGCCAGCACGGGTGCCGAGCAGAACAGCCGTGTACCCACCCAGAGGCTCCTGGGCAAATTCCACACCTGGCATCAGGGTGCTAAGACATTTATCGAAAAGACTCAGAAGGGTGGAGCGCACCACTTTGACGGTAAAACTGAGGCAGGCTCCAGACTCTGCTGAGACAGCCGAGCTCCACACCCGAGTGCTGCTCCACGCCACACTGACCTCCCTGGGCATCGGCCGCTGAGGCCCTGCCCTGCTGGACTGAGGACTTCGCCTGCCCTGCTGCCCACCTGGCTCCGGAGATCCTTCCTTGCAGGACACTGACAACTGCCTTGCCCACGGTGCTATCTCCCAGACCCACTGAGACTCTGGGACTCAGGCTTGTTATCCCCCATTGACGTGTGTGTGTGTGTGTGTGTGTGTGTGTGTGTGTGTGTGTGTGTGTTTCTCTTAGACTGTTAGAGTGTGAGTAGGATATTAGTGTATGCTGATTGTCTACTTCGAGTGAACCTGCATTCAATCAAAGCTGTGTAAATAGCATAGTTACTGTGTGTGGCTCTTGTCTATCCCTTGGTACCCGGCTGCTCCACAGGCAGCTAGCTGAGCCACTGCCTGGCTGACTTATAGGAAAGACTGCATCATGAACGAACCTACACTCATGACAGCCCCATTTAACTGTTAAACTCATTACACATGTACATGTAGTGAAGAAATACCTGTTGTGATCAGACACTGGTCTGGGCTGTGGAGCTACGTGGGGAATGAGGCAGACAAGTGTCCCGTGCTCGTGGGACATCTGCTCCAGCGAAGGCCACAAGCAGACACACACGCAAGGAAGAAGCCAGCACTCTGCAGAGAATTAAAATACAGTGACAGAGCAGCAGTGGCTGGACGGCCACTGTAGCTTGGGTGGTCGAGGTGGTCTCTCGCAAGCAGCACCATGTGCGAAGGACCGAAGCGGACCCGGAAAGACGGGTCGGATCGCTGCCCAAAAGCAAGTGTCCATGTGTCAGCGAAGCTGGCAAGAACCGCAGACACCCACACACTTCCAGGGAGGGCGGGAAACACTGCTGGGGAAACTGGCCAGCTTTCCCGCATTAGCGCTCAACCTGCAACACCAACACGCGACTCATAAAACGGCTCAGTCAGGATGCAACAGCCTCAACATGCAGGTGAAACCATACATTTCCTCAGTGGTTTCTGAGTGTCCAAGTCTCCTGAGCTTACCTGACCCTACAGCTCCAGCTAGAAATTACAGGCTCTAGACCCGCCCTTTAGGAGGAGGTGCTGGCTGGTTGGGAGATCCAGCGTGGACTCTACCGGCAATCGACACCTGAGAGATGGAAGTGAGCCCCTCTCAGGCCGCCACTCCTCACCCTCGTGCCCAGAGTGGATGGGCGTGCAGTTTGCCACACTCCCCACATAGCGAGCATCACCCAGCATTACTAGATCACAACACGTTTGTAATGAGCCACACAGCCTTGGCAGCCCATTTCCTGAAGGAACCTCAGTTGCCAGCACCTGAGGAACCCATTTTGGCTTTCCCCACTCAGGGCCACATACAAAGGGCAGCTAACAGAGCTACGTGGGAAGCAGACATACAAGAAATACAGACTGACATGTGCGACAGCCCTGGAGATGTGCAAGTGCCTGGAACTTACCCCTAGAGGACGTGTGGACGGCACTGAGGTACCCACTCACTCATCCCAAATGAGCTGGCTGAAGAGGTGTCTTTGTAGTTCAAGCACAAAGCCCTGGCAGGAGAAAACAGAAATGGAAGGGGTGAGAAACAACTTCTCAGAATTAGAATTTTGTAATTCAGGCTCAGTTTCTCAGCATTCTGCCATGTCTTGTGTTTGATACTAAGAGGGAGCAACTCACAGAAAAATCAAGAGGTTAAGTCATTACCTGTGTGGAAGTCCCAAAGTTTTTGGCACCAGGGACTGGTTTTGTGGGAGACAATTTTCCCACAGACCAGGGGTAGAGGGGGATGGTTTCAGGATGATTCAAGTGCATTATATTCAAGGTCACCTCCTGCTGTGCAGCCCAGTTCCTACCAGGTCTGGACCAGTATCGGTTCATGGCCCACAGGCTGCTATAGAGGAAACATGAGGGTCTCCCCACATCCTAACTGGAATAAATTTACCGCTTCATTCTATAACTTCATATGGCCAAGCCATTTTATAAATAGAGACATGGAGAGAGGAAGGAAGAGGAAGGAAAGGAGATGGAGAGATGGATTGATGATGGATGGATGGATGAATGGATGGATGGACGGACGGACGGACGGACGGAGCCTGCTCTGATCAAACCACTAGTCCAAAGGTGCAGAGACAGCAGTGCATAAGAAAATCCCTGCTCTCACTGAGCTTCATTCACATGGGAGGAATCAGTTGAAATAGGTAAATAAACAAATGAGAAAACACCCTAAAGTGACACCTGCAATGCAGAGTCAGGGTGATGAGATAGTGACATGTGGCCAAGTTAAGTCAGAAGCTTGGGAATTGGCTCCCTGAGACAGTAATGAGGCTGAGATCTGAATGCTCTTTCAAAGTTGGAGAAATGATCCCTAGCAGAGGGACCAGCCAGCACCCTAATAAGAACCAGCGTTCAAGGGCCATGGGCAGTGGGGCAGCATCCAAAGGCAAATGGGTTAGGTGGAGGGTCAGGTTTTGTTCCTCACTAAGCAGGAGCTTTCTGGGTCCCCTCTAACTGTGGAGAATACCACCTCCTTCCTGTTTGGTATCCTCTCCAGTGATATATTAACAATCATGGCCCCATCAGCAATGTACCAGAATTGTTTCAAATGTTAGACTGCTTTCAGTGAATAAGGCCTGTCTTTTTATAAGACATTATTTCACTTCTGCCACGTACACAAGATATGACATTCTGGTAATAATCATGCACCGTGGGCCCCAGGCCTTGATAAAGAAGGCAGTCGTTAGAGCCAAAAGATCGAGGTTCAACCCCCCATTTCCATGTGAGTGAGCCCCACCTGGTGATTTAAATGGTCTGAGCCTCTGGTTCCCTCAGCTATAAAATGGAAATGATAATGGCTATTCGTCAGGGTTATTCTAAGTAGTTAGTACATAATGCACATAAAATAATAAAGCATTCAGCACGTGCTTGAAGTAGCAATATATTACTTTCATTACAAATAGGTGCTATTGGGAAATGTTTGCTTATCACAAGTATTCATGCTACAGAAATGCGCCTATATGACTAGGCACAGCAGAGACAGTTTTCATTCATAGGACCATAGACGAACCTTTAAAATCCAGCCCAACTCCCTGTCACTACAGGTAAGAATTCAAAGCAAAAAGAGGTAGATTGATTGGCCCAAGGCAATATAATTAGTTCAGAGAACATTTTTAGATGCATACTGGGTTCAAAAATGCCTGCCTTACAAGATAAATCCTAAATCCTATATAGACATAAACTTTTAATTCAGTTTGTAATTAACCCAGCATGGACAAGAAAATATGCTTAAATGGTAAAAATGTACAACTGAACAAGCTTCAATGGATTCTGTCTAAATCCTTTATACTGACCATTTTTAAAGCCAAGAATTGTCCTATTTTGCTGATGTATTTTACTAACCGATTAATAAAAACATAGTATTTTACTAACCAACAAGCTATAAAATATAAGACCTGCCAATTTGAGCTTTTCCAGTGAGAATAACAGATATCTTGGCTCAAGCACCTATTATGTGACAAACTTTCCGAACACTCATTCCGAACATTTCACCATTCACGAGGGTGACAGTTTCTAATTCTCCATGCCTCTGCCTATGCCATTCCCTGCTGGGAATGCCTCCCTGCAGAACCCCCAATCTTCCCTCAGGACCCAAGTAAGTCTCCTCTTCTGTGAAGTCTTCCCTGACCCCCTACCGTCCTCCCACAGAGTAAGAGCCGAGTGTTTCCCCTCGCTCCTTCACCCCACCCCTCTACCGAATACGGGTCATTGTGCTGTAGCTCTCTTTTTCACTTGTCTGTCTTCTGACCAGATTTTAAGGGCTTTGACAGGAAAGGGCTTATCTGGCACATCTTTGGTTTCCTGATGCGTGGTACAGGGCTTTGCACGTGGGGGCCGCATAAGTGGGCACAGGGCCTTACCCGTGGGGGCTGCATAAACGTGCAGCGAGTGGATGGACCGATGCACACAAGACCTGATGAATCGCATGGCGAGTGCGACATGACTTTATTCCAACTGCTTTCCCGTCACAGGACGTACATGACACAGAACACTGTGACTTACGGCACAAATAAAGTGGGAGCTCCAGCTTAACTACTGGGAGAGGTAATGTTATGTGCCAACTTGGCTAGGCTGTGGTTCACAGTTGTATAGTCAAACATGAGTCCAGAGGTTGCTGCGGAAGGCATTTTGCAGATGCTACTAACATTTAAAATCAGTCGATTCTGAGTGAAGCTGATTACCCTCTATCTGGTGGGGGGTGGAGGACAGGGAGGGAGGGGGCCTCAGCCAATCAGGTGAAGGCCTGAAGAGCAAACACTGAGGTTTCTCAGGATGTTTTACTCAGGTCTGAAGAAGGAATTCTGCCTCCAGAGGCAGAAACCTTGCCTGACTTTCCTCCTGCCACGCAGAACTTGAACCGCAAGCTGCCGCATGAACTTCCGCCTGAACTTCCAGTCTGCCAGCCTGCCCTGTGGATTTCAGACTTCTCAGCCCCCCAATAATGTGACACAATTCCTTAAAACCTCTCATTTGATACACCAATAGACAGACAGACAAACAGGCTCCTGCTGGTTCTGCTTCTCTAGAGCATCCTGAGTACTACAGCGACTAATCCCTTTGGATTGAAACGGGTGTAGGCAGGGGTACAGAACGTCTACATTTAGAGTACACTGATCTGAACCCTGCTCGTTTTGTAGATGAAGAAAGCGAGGCCCAGAAAGGATACAGGAGACCCGTCACTTCGACAGTGGCAAACGTCTAGGACTAAAACTCTGATCACCGAACAACTACATCAGCTGTTCCAGAACTGGTGACAGTGGTTTCTGTCCCAGTGACAACTCAGTGGCTGCCAAAGTCCTCTCCCCTGGATCCCAGTGTCCTCTTCACATCCTTTTCCACTCTGCACATGTATGCCAGGGTCACGTAAACAATGGACTCTCTTCTGGTGGGTGAACTATAACCCACCTTCTGCAAGTGGACACTCTCTCACGGGCGTTATCGGTCAGCTATGCTCCTACTCCGGGCATTTGGTGAGATGGCAGGAGGGTCTCCCAGGGCCTGCTGCCCATTTACATCTATGAGTCAGGTCAGTGGAAGGTGAACTACACCCCCAATAAAGCTCTAGAAACTGCTGTTACACAAGGGTGTGCTTGCATCTACGACAGCACACGGGCGCCACGTGGGGATAGAGTCATCCAACCCTGGTTTCACTCTTGCTCTTTTCGGCCTGAAAACCAGCCCGTCCCAGAGCCCCTGAGCTTGTCTGCTACTGTGACATAATTTTCATTAAAGATGAGGCTACCTTCCATTTTTTCCCTTGAGTTTTGCGATGAAAAGCTGTTCAATTTCAAATGCTGAAGCTTCGGCCCCCACGCCTTCCCTAAAAGCTGGATGTGATTGGACCTGTAGCTGCATCGCAGTTTGGAAAGGAAGGCCACACCTGAAGAACACTACAGTCAGTCAGTCTAGAAGCCTCCTGTCAAGCCCTGGACCAGGTTCAGAGGGCTCAGCGTTTACAGCACTTTAACTGCCCGTGATCCCGGGACAGCTGGCAGCACTTGGCAGAACTACCAACACAGGTCAAGGAGAAACTACTGGGGAAAGGAAAGGTACATCGACCGGAACCTGTGCCCTTACAATAGGCCCCCCCTCTTCCAAATAGGTAAAAGGAATGCACTTCTCGCTGAGAAATTTCCCCGACACCCACGCCTTCTTCAATTTAAGTCCCCTTTGTTACCACCTCACTGAAAAGAAAAAAAGCACATGTTTTAGAGTATCTGGGTTTACCATAGCGTTGCTATCAACTAAACAGCTTATCAATCAGAGGCTCAACTCAGTGTCTGTAGTAAAACAATCCAGTAAGTAGGAAGTTTTCCCAGAGCCAGAAAAGGACTGGGAGCAGAAATGTGACTCCGGTCTCCTTTAACCCCTCATGCAACCCCAGTCTGCACCACCAGACTGATTCCCTCCAGGGTCTCCGTTCACAGGTGCAGCATTTACTGTCTCAGCCTCTGCGGCGTGGGGAGGTTTCAGACACATAATGAACAGACTGCTCTGGGACTCGCGGTCCCAGGCCTTGGGTAAGGCTGCGTCACCGCCTGCAGTTGCCTTCAGCACAGAATGTCTTTCCCCAGCCTCTCACGGTGACTGACACCCTGGCCTGCACAAAGCACCACTGGTATCGGATGCTGCCCTTAACAAAGGGAGCCTCCATGGTCGCCCAGGAGACTAGAGAATGTCAGACAATCGGGATAAAAGAAAGGCTAATTACAATGAAAATAGGAAGTTTCAGTCTGTCCTCCCCAAACGATAGACTTCTACACACCTGGAGCACAGTGTCCACTGCTCACTATGAACCAAGGCACAGCGAGGGCCTTGTTGTTTCTAAAACAGCTTGTGTGACACACACACACACACACACACAATCATTGAACAGCTGGAATAGGTCAGGGTGTATCTGTGTGGGCCACTGTATTCCCTAGGCTGGCTTCTGTCTAGAGGAGGTCTTCCTTAGAATTCCCACAAAGTCCCTGTATCCAGGCACAAAACTCTAGATGCAAAAGTGGGCATGGTACAGACTGTGTACAGGGCATTTACTAAGTTCATTAAGTTCGAGTCCAGAAGTATCTGGTGAATCCCTCTCTATTGGGCTCAAAGCACTATGCTAAGAGTTGGGAATACAATGGTGGCCAAGAGCCTGCTAATGGCATGTGGTGACGATGTGACCCAGAGGGTAAGATGCTGAGGAAGTTCACAGGAGCGGCCCTGAGCCCAGTCTCCAGGTAACACCCAAATGATTCATTTATAAAGACAGTGTAACCAATGATCCCAAGCCTGGGGTGTCAGTCAGGCTGTGAAACATTATTTCAGACGCAGTTTCTACAGCAGCGGACTCTGCAGCACTTCCACACCACCAGAACTGAAAAGATGCCGTACTTGACACTTAAAGATGCCGTGTCGTTTTTCACCCAAACTTCTGCTAGACGTCAAATATTTAGGAATAAGACAAGCTGTGCTTACATACCTGCCCCCCAAAATGCAGCAATTTTACTTCTAAAAATAATGTGTAGGTTTTGGAGTAGATTCTCCTTTAAACATGCTGCTTCATAAACGTTCTGCTGTCCTCCCACTGGCAAGGAGCATGGTGAGGGAAAGAGGTACCGGTGAGGGAAAGAGGTACCGGTGAGGGAAAGAGGTACCGGCGCTCAGAGACAGCCCCCATGAGTCTCCGGGTAACAGTGTGGAAGTAAGAGGGAAGGGCGTGAATGACGCAAGCAAACAGAAGCGGCAGCCACTGCACAGGTAATGAATGCCCTTCTGGGAGGTGAGAAAAACACTCGGCAGAAGGCTGCTTGGGTTTTTGGTTCAACAATTAATTCTGCAGGAAGAAGACCTGTGGGGGTTCCTAGAGGTCAAACAGCTGTTGCTGTTTTATTCTGTTTTGGAGCAATGCAAAAGCAGGCAAAAAGCAAACCCACATCAGGAACTTTGTGAAGGCAGCAAAGGCCCGGATGCATTCGAATGCAGCCCCCAGTTTCACGCCATGGCTGTGGGAGACTTTGGCTGTGCTGACTGCAGCTGACGTGGGAGTCATTTTACCAAGAGGACCCAAAGAACCCGGAACTATCTTCCGGAGGGTGGGCCCCCTGTAGTCCAGGCTTCCCCCACTTGGTGGGTATTCTAGGAACCCACCTGGATCAGTGGACCAACTGGCATTGTTGTGAGAAGGTGGGTTCAGCTTCAGTGAAATTTTTGGAGGACTTTTTCAACATGTTCGCCTATTTCATGGTGGGTGATTTACCAGCCCACATGCCCACACCACACTGAATGTTCAGCAGTTTTGGACCAAAAACAGCATGACCTTGTGCCCACCCTCCCTATTCACCGGATCTCACCCCGGGCAACTATTTGGTTGTTGTTGTTGTTACTCTGAATGAAAAAAGGCCTCCAAGGGAAATATTTTGCTGATGTGGAAGAGGTGAAACAAAAATTGGCAGAAGCACTAAAAGGCATCAAAATTGATGAGTTCAAAAACTGTTCTGAGCAGGTGGGAAAAAAATCTCAGTAGGTGTATTGCATTAAACAGAGAGCACTTTGAAGGTGACTGAAGTTAAAATATGTGAGAATGAATACACAATTTTTTATAAATAAATTCCAGGGTTGCTTTTTTTTTTTGGTCCCCCTCATACATCTAGTAACACGTGAGTCCCTATAACAGCAAAGGGCATTGCTAGGCACTAAGAACGCATGACCCACGGAGGAGTCAGGCACAGCACGATGTATGGAAGGGCCTAGAGCTGGGGAGAAAAGACATTGTAACCCATGTCTGGGACAACAGCAGGAACCTGTCGTGAAGCGTGGCAGAAACTGCCCTCGGTAAGAAAAGAAGAAAGCCACCAAAACACAAAACAGAAAACCTAGTAGACCTATCTGAAACAGAGATTTTCAGGAGCAACAACCACTATGATCATCAAACTAAACTAGAGAAAGATACAGTTTGGATCCAGCTTAAAAGGGGAAGAGAAAACAGACCTAAAGAGAAACATCAACCTCTACAGTGAACAAACTACAGAACTCTAAAGAAAGGTTTGGAAGATGCGGGGAATCTATTTCTAAGGAGATCAAGCCAGATACGATACCCGCAGCACAAGAGCAGGCTGGGATGGAGAGGGACTGCCCAGAAATGACACCCGCCAGAGCATCACCAAGGGTCAGGGAGGAGCCCCACGGGTGCTCAGACAAGGATGACATGACGCCAGGAGGGGCAGAGGAAGACAGCCTTGCTGGTGGACCAGGCCTCGAGGTATGGGCAACTTGGACGTGAGGAACCAGGGAGGCCATCCATTCTTGTAAGGAGGACAGAGAGTCAGCACTCGACACAGGAAGCATCAAGTGTGAAGGTCACGGCATAAAGTGAGCACAAAGAGAGAAGCATATCAGGATGCCCATGATGGAGGCCCCTCAAGTCCAGGCTGTCCCTCGTGCGTTAGTCATTAGAAGACAACCTTGACAGCAGAAGTCACCGGCCGGCAGTCAAGAGCTCCTCCCAGCGGCACCAGCCGGCCACCATCCATCAACACTGAATAAGCATTCCTGGCAATGCTGTCAGTAATGATGGAGATCAACTGAAGTCCAGAGTATCTTTGCAAAATAGAAAACTGCTCCTTGATGAGAACGCTGGGGCCCTAGTGAGACATGGGGAGCACACCCCTGCTCCACACCTTGGGGATCCCAGACTTCGGGTCATTTACCCGCCTCCCTGAACCTCAATTCCCTCCATATAAAATGGACATAATTACACCCACCTCCCAGACTGGCATGAAAACAAAACAGAAAATATCTTTGAACTACCTGACACAGGGCCAGGTCCCAGTTAATAAATGTTAAATAATAAATGTTAGCTCCCTCTCCTTGTCCTGGTTTCCAGCGCCCCTGACCTGAAATGCAGGCTTTCGCCCATGGTGACCAGGGCGAATGCAGACATTGAGTTGTTTTTAACAAGCACGTGGCTAGCAAGATATTCAGTAATGGCAAGGCCTAAATGTCCATTACTAACAAATGCTGTGAAAGGTTTTTTAAAAATATGTTTCTCAAAAAAAATTTTTTTCTCTAGGAACTGAGTAGGTAGGTAAACTGTAAGTTCAAGGGTAAATGTAAACTGAGAAATCTGCACAAAGATTGTTTTAATATAGCAATATTCTTAAACTATTTTCATTATATTCTAAAATCAATAGCAATTAAATTAATTAGGGCATCGAGGCCTCCTCCAAGCAAGAGAGCCTTCTGAATGGGCAGGTTATTGTAGGTCTTTTTCTGAATTTGGCATACGTGGAGCCTATAAAATTTTCTTCAGAAAAATTACCTATCACTAGGAAGAGTACGCAGCATGTTTTAGGAGTTTGTAGAATAAACAGCATCCTATCCTTTGGCCCAATACATAGAAAACTATCAGAATTGTTGAAAAGTTAACATAAATCATGGCAACTTCATTAAAGGCGAGTTCTGTGTATGCAACGTAAAAAGAAATGTAAGGAACTGGATGAATTTGGAGCACCACTGAGAAGTCTGGGTGCGACGGAAGGAGTCGCTATGTCGCACTTTCCTAGGGGTTTGGCTCGTCCTGGGGCGGTCCGTCCAGCAGGGGGTCTCCCCCTCTTGGAGAGATCCGCACCGATTAACACAGATTAGGGTTCCTAGCTCTAAGTCATTTGCACATCCGCAAACAACTGTAATCACAGAATTCCCTGAGATTGAAAGTATTGCAGACCTTTCATTTTAATTACTTCAGCAGCCTATTTCCCAGGGGCATTTTATTACCCGGTATTTCAGGAGGACGAATAACTAAAACTTCAATTAGAAAGTGCCTGGAGAGGAGGAGCGGGTAGAGAGGGACACACACTTTTTCACGGATTTGTAGCACATCAAATGCAGTAAAGGGAAGCAGGCCATGAATGGAGTTCAAACCAACATCTCAGGGCCCAGAGACAATGTGCCAGCCCCCTCCACCTCTTAGACCAGCCCAGTATTTCTATCCCTGATGCTGCCTCGTGCCCAACGCAATGACTATCAGGAACTCCACAGGCTCTGCCCCACCTGGCCGGCTGGTTCCGAGCCTCGTCCAGCATCACGCTGCTGTCCCCACTACTCAATTATACGTAGTATCTCCTTCACCGGTATTTCAGACTAATTCCTCTGTCAGGTCTTGTTCTCACATCCTGCAGAACTCTGGGAACTCTCAAGTTTGAATCAGCAAAGGAAGAAAAGGTAGTCGTTATATTCTCAGCCCCTACAATAACTAAAGTAAAAAGCCAAGGGTGAAGGCTTTCTTCAACAGTTAATTGCTGGATTGTGTTTTTTTTAGTCCCAAAGCAGTAACACAAAAAGGGTTATGTTGTATTTAGCTTATCTTTACTTTTTTAAAGATTTTATTTATTTATTTATAGAAACGGGTGAGGGAGGGAGGGAGGGAGGAACACTGATCGCTTACCTCTCACATGCCCCACCCCCAATCAGGGACCCTGCCTGCAACCCAGGCCTGTGCCCTGATGGGGAATCGAACCGGTGACCTTGCAGTTTGCAATAAAACACCCAGCCCACTAAACCACACCAGTCAGGGCAGCTTAACTTTAACCTTTTTCTATCACAAAACTTGACTTCATTGAAAACATTCCAATGACATTAAGCATGTTTTCGTCATTGCTTTGTACTCATTAGCCAGAGGACTGTTTTTCACATCAGTGTGAATATTTAATCCAACCCAGTGCCCCCTCGGCCCAACACTAATTCCCTTCCCACAGGAAATGCAGAGAACAATCTGGAGGAGCCAGTCACATTCCCAACCTGGGGCCTTCTGGTGTCTCACCCTGCACCCCGCCCCTTCCATGTCCAGAGCTACACCCTGCACCCCGCTGTCTGTGCCCAGAGCTGCTCTGACACCCAACTCATCTCCAGCCACCCTACCAGCCACCCTTCCAGGCCCTAACTCCCTAAGACCCTTGTCATGAGAGGAACCCTGGTGGCCCCATCTCCAACTCTCTGAGGCTCCAATACTACAGGGCGGGGCAAAAATAGGGTCGCCATTGTTGGTATGGAAAACAATAACAAATACTACTACTACAAGAATAAATCTATGGTTCATGTATGCACAGCTGCAAACTTAGCTTTGCCCACCAGGTATTTCAAATAGCAGTGGGATTGGTTCTGCAGACAGAAAGCATATGCACTATGGTTGAGGAACTTGTCCCTCAAGAAGAACTTAACATACAACAAAAAGGCTTGTTGATAATAGTAATTTGTAATTTACTAATTTATTCATTACATTCAATTTGTTAGATAAGATTAATATGCTTAAACCTTACACCAATATTTTTAAGTCACACTACACTATCTGGCAAAGAACTAACTTTTGAAATAAATCAACTGAGTTGATATATTTTATATGTCTTTTGGTAAGAACCCCTGTATCCATATCAGCAAATCAATACTGGTATCAGCTACCGATCAGGCATGAGTTAAAGTGATTTATGTAGGACCTGAGTCATCAACTCAGAATTGTACCCACGGTGAGTCTTTTTTTCAGACCATAAAATCAGGACCTCAGTTCTCATTTGGATCTCCTAATAGCCGCTTTGGAAAAAGCGCCCTCGGGTCTCCTTCCCCGTCCAGAGTCACAGACGCACCGTGTGTTTTCTGCCCACCAGCCTCAAAGGGATTTGCGGGGATCACTGATGTCTGAAACACCTTTCATCTTTGGGGATGAAAGGTGCTAATGAGTATTTGTTGAGAAGCACTCCCACTCTGCCTGATGGGAAGGTTCAAAATTCTTCTTCTAAGGGTGTCTACTGCAGGCAGGAAACGGTTACGTTTGAAGTGGGAATTATGACAGACTTTTAATTATGGGGAGTTGGCGCAGTTTGCTGCTCAGCAAAGACCAGAGGCCCTTCGATTCTAATTTCTCCTCAACTGCTATGGTGGGTGTGACCTTGAACCTCACTTTCTGGCTCTGTAAATCCAGGTTAAGCGCACAGAGGCCCTATGCGCGGCACTGCTCACAATCAGAGGAAATCTAACTGAAGTGGAAACATTTGTGTAATATCAAAATTATATGAAGTAGGGCTTGGCTCTGGAGTCAGCCCTTCTACAAAAGTACCTAGTCCATCCGAAACAGGAAAGAGATCAGGGACAACTAGAAATGGGCAATAACGCAATCTAACACAGGGTCTTTATTGTCCTTTGATTTCTAACTTTAACAGCAGATTTTAGGAATGAGAAATAGCAACTTGTACGTGGTCCCTAAAATAAAACTGATTTAGTTCTCTGCAGGAAATATGAATTTCAATAACCCTAACTGTAGACGGTTGTTTCTCCAGTAACACTTTTCTTTTACCATAAAAGCTAAAAGGAGAATTACTCCCTGTGCAACGTCTCGGACTGCTGTCCTCCACTGGATTCCTTCACTCCCTGCCGCCTTCCTGAATGTTCCTCAGCCCCAGGCTGGTCCTCATCTCCTCACCTTTGACCTTCGCTCTCTGGGTGACATCATGACTCTGGGTGTCCTTGAAGACAACCAAGTCTCCATCTCCAGGTAAATGTATCTTCTCAGCTCAAGACCCACTTACCGACCTACTGGATGTGCCATCTTAAAACCAAGGTGGCTCAAACTGAAGTTGCTTCCAGCCCTACCCTGCTCCCAAACAACCTGGTTCTGAGTACCCAAACCGGGATAATGGCCCTTCCACCCAGCCTCTCTCACTAGACAGAAACCCGCCCATTATCCTACGCTCACCTCTCCTTCCCCTCATCATGAGGTGCAGGTTTCAGTCAATCCCCCATTCCCTCCTCCCTCCGCACCTCCTCCCCAGGTGACTCCCTCTCTTTCCCTGCCCTGTGTCATTCCGACCCCAAGGGCTGACCCAACTGCTGCCTCTCTTGCTTCCTACTGGAATATTCCCAGTCCTTCTCCATCTCCAAATCTCCCCCGCACACAGCAGCCAGAGCAAAATTTTAAAACACCAATCAGATCCTATTATGCTCCAGTCAGAAACCTCTCCATATTGTTCACCCTTTAGAATTAAAAGTCCCACACTTCTTTGCATGACATACAAACCTCCACCGACCCTTCCAGCTCCTGGCCCTCCAGCCACCAGTGCAAACTCTTCGCAGCCCGCAGCCCACCATGTAGTCCGACGCAGCCATGCCTCCATCCTGGGCTCCTCTCAGCTTAGCAACTTTCTCCTCCTTCTCCAAACCAACTCCCGTGTTTCTTCTGAGATGTCTTCCCCAGCGTCACATGAGGAGGATAATACATCTTTCCTCCCAGACATATCACCGCACCTTGTACAAATCTCTTAGGGCACTTACCACACTACACAGAAATAGTTTGCTCCTTTGCCTGCCTGCTTCGCTAGGGCACACACGCTGTTCTCTGAGTCTGCCTTTGGCATCCTAACACGGGGCAAGGTCAAGTCTATCTGGGCAATGAGTGTTTGGTGAATGGGTGATTTCATAAGTGAGCACAAGCTCTGGAATACAGTGGTCCTAATGTTTAATCTACCCATCCTAAAATGCTGCTCCCACTGTCTTTCTACCATCCATAAGTCCAAAATTGTTTCAGGTGCAAGTGTCTCATATCTTGATGAAAATTAATAGAGACAGGCCTCAAAGTTGTCTGGAAAGCCAATATGTACTGATTCTGTTTCTATAATGCAGAAACACGCTTCTAAAAAACAATGCTTATCTGTCCAAAGTCCAGCAGTGAAAAAACATAAATAAAGGTGCTTTCTTGGGAACCAAGCCTCCACCTCTACCTCATCATCATTCTAACGTAAATTGCCCTTTTAAAGAGTAAGACAATCAATTTGCCCCAATCTTTTTAGGGTCCTTTGTCATTTGTTCTTTATCGTTTCCCTGTTGAACTGACCATAAAGAAATTCCAGAGGAAGTGCTTCAAGTAGCACATTTTTAACAAATACCAACTACATGAGATAGGAGTCTTAAAAACAGCCAAAGTTAGTCAAATTTCCACTTAAAAATGCAAAACCATTTATTTCTTCAGTATCACTACTGATCATCTTTCTTTACTTAAATAATAGTGGGGCACTACAAAGAAAAGAGATTGTATGCTTCATAACATAATTAGCTATACTTAGTAACTTGGGCATGCATCCCCAAACATTACTTTTGCCTCTAGGGCATCAAAAACTGTAGATACTGGAAGGCAAATATTACTAATATTTCTATCCAAAATACTTGTCAACCCTGAGGTAAAAATAGCCTCAAGACATTAACTAGGTGAGACAGTAGTATAACCAACCCTCTTCCTAATCCTAAAGCTTCTGTAAATCCCTTAAGACCATTTCGGGTGATGATCAGAAACCAGGAAAGGATCGCAAAATGGGGCACTCACATACAAAGCTCAGTTTAACCAAACCTATTAAGTTGAAGGACTCTTACTACGTAAGATTCATGGATTAAACAAAGATTCCGTGACTGTTTATTACGCACAAGGCCGTCACTGAGACTGTGTAGAGAAAAAAGAAAAATAAACTCAGTTCCTGTCCTAAAAGGATGATCTCCCACAACCTGAGTCAGAAATACGGCAGAGCTCGGCGTGAATGAAAATGGCAGAATGAAGAGCAAATGGTACTTAAAACCAGGACTAACAGCAAGCACTTCTCTCCTGAAGAGGAAACACAATTCCTACCTGTGGAGACAGCAATCGCTACATGTCTGCTTTTCACCTACAGGGGTTGGTGAAGGAAGGAGAGGGGAAAGGCAGAAATTTCAAAGTCTCCCCCAGATTTTTCACACATATGTTAGGGGAAGAGAGAGTCCTTTGTCTTTCGCCACCGTTGATGGAGAGGAGCGCCAGAAATGGAGAGAGCCAGGAAAACGATCCATGCCAAATATTACGAAAGAGACAAGCCAAGTAATACAGCAGAGGCTGGGAACCTTGGGCACCTGTGGCAATGCAATCCCCAGCAGCGGGATGGCCAGAGGTCTTCAAGGAGGAGGGTGTAACCTTCCACATCACAGTGACACATCACTGCAGGTCAACAAGGCAGAAACCGACCTCCTCTGTGCCAAGTCCAGGGGGAGTCCCCACTGCCCAGCCAGGCCTTCAGGGACCTGCTACCTGGGGTCCCTAGGACACTCTGCAGGGCCTTTTCTGGTCCCTGTAACTCCAGCAGGTTGGGAAAATCATAAGTAGGAATACTGGTCAAGAACAAATCAAAATATCTTTATTTCAGTGTAACAGACATCAAGAAAGTCTATAAAAAAAAATTTCAGCAAATGTTTTTTTAAATTTATTGATAAATCTGGGCTTCTCATTTCTGAAACCAAAGTCTATTTCCAAGGATTAAAAACTAAAGGAAAACTCAGACCCAACAGGAAAGACTCACCAGAAATAGGGCGCAAAGGCCCCATAAAATACCGAAGCCTGCCTGTTGAAAATTCTCCTGTCAGTGTCTGGATCACCTGTGCTCACAGCACCTCTGCTCCCGGAACAGGTCTGCTTTCTGCCCAGGGCCTCACGTGACATAAACGTCAGACGACAGATATCAACAAAGCATGATATAAACAAGTGAGAATCTGAACGAGATGCAAAACCAGAGACAGTGAGAAGCCCTGGAAATGATGCTGAAAGTGGGGGCAGGAGGGCAGGGGCGGGAGCTGAGAGAGGATGAGAGGGACGGACTGACCACTGCAAAGTGGAGCCGGGCCCAGGATGACCTCGGACAGCGCCGGCCAGCCCATTACTCCAGGACAGCTGCAAGGTGCAGCTGGGGGTTCCCAAGGTACAGGCCACCCAGCCTCAAGAACAGCGCCAGGACTCTCAGACCTGCCTCTCAAACCTCATCTCTGAAATACCGAGAGGGACACGTCAGCCTGCAACCCCGGGTGACGATCACAGCCCCTAGCAGGACTGTCAGCCAAGTCGCCCTGGGGCCTGTTCCCGCCCGGAGTTCGCACCTGTCACCATGCCAAAAAGAAACTGTCTCCTCGGTACCACGTCATTGTTTTGATTCATAAAAAGCATGAATGCATTAAAAAGTTATGCTTTTGTAAATTTTAAAAAAAAGGTTATTTTCATTTACAAATATGGTCACAAGAGGCAAGGAGAAAGGAAATGCCTGATGATTTCCACAGACTTACTCGTAGAATTTGCACTGCTTGGATATAAGCAAAACTAGAAAGAAAAGCTTTCACAGTGTGTATATGGGGAAAAAAATTAATTTTGCCAATACCCCCACTGTAGAGAGGAGAGGGGAGGGCAGAAGAGAAGGGAGGAAGGTGAGAGGGGAAGGAGGTGAAAGGGCAGAGAGGAAGATGGGGCAAGGGGAAGATGGGGTGAGGGGAGGGAGGAGAAGGGCGGAGGGAAAGAGACGCTCATCTCCACAACAGCAGTAACTGAAGCTGGAGATGAACCTCCCTCATAGGATGATGCCTCGTTTACTTCAGTGCGCTTGCACACAGCCCTCAGCCACACCAGCCATGGAGCAGGACTGTGTCATCCAGTCTTGATGTTCCGATGCTACTGAGCCTCCACCTGGAGACACTCAGAAGCACCAGCCCCACTGAGAGACAGGGTCCGGGCGCACTAACTCAATTCCAGTGAGAGCTCCCCAGCCACGCCTGCCAGCTCTGATACTACCTGTGGTCCCGGACCAAACCCAAACTTCTGAGGAGGTCAAATATTCCAACTCTGGCCCAAAATGGAGTCACAATTTACAATTAAAGCACAAGCAAGCTAGATACATCAACTTATCAGAGTTTCAGGTTTTCAGCAATGTTTATGAGACTCTTTGCTTTCCACAAGTTATACAATCTGCACGTCCTGGTGCTATAAAAACTAGACACTACATTTCAGGTCTAGCTCTGCAAAGTAAGGTATTGTTGTTCACATTATTTTATTCTAACATTCCCCAACAACATCCACATGCCTATGCTGGGAAAGGAAGTCTTCTGTGTAATTGCTAAATCAGCGCGCAGGGAAAGAAGGGGAAAAGGAGGTTACAGGAGAACTGGTAGACTGTTAATAAAACCCTGCATCCGAGACATTAGGCTACTTACTCGTTCACACTTACCAAGGGAAAATGACCAGTTTTCAAAGCTGTAACGTATCTGTATCTGGCCTTCCAAGCCTCTCTACATAGTTTTCTGAGGGACACTCAAATGGGATTTGAGATGCCTATTGGCCATATGTATTCTCACCCATTCTTTCTACATAATTCCTGCTCTATTTATTACTTTACCCAAAGCTTCATCATCTTACTACCACATATGTATATTATTTTTAATTAGTTATAATATACATGCAATAAAGTACACAAGTCATAACTACACAGATCCATGACTTTTCACATGTGCATATACTCATAGAGCTATCCCCCAGATGAAGCTACATTGCAGGAAATGCACACACAATTGTTCATGTCTGTGCACATGTACAGCACACCCTCACACGCATGCACACACGCATGCACACACGCACTTCATCCTTGGGATCACATGAAAGCTGTGGTATAAACCAGAGAGGGCTCAACCACCATATGATCAACTGTGAAAACATAGCTTTTTAGTTGATTGTGGAAAAAATAAAGTATTTAAAGTATCATTTCCAATTTGATGCAGAGATCTTGTTACTGCGTTTCTAGATCTTGAGTCACTATCCCTCTTATTAAATCATGTTGCCTTACCACTAAATCTGAACCAGTTATTTTCTTCTAAAAAATGTTACAAGTCACAGGCTGGGAGAAAATATTTGCAAATCACATATCCAATAAAGGGCTTGTATCCAAAGGAGACAAAAAAATATTAAAACTCAACAATGAGAAAATAAACAGCCCAGCTTTTCAAATGGGCAAAAGATCTGAACAGACCCTTCATCAAAGAAGATGTATGAATGGCCGATATGCACATGAAAGGAGGCTCAACATTATTAGTCATTAGGGAGATGCAAATTGAAACCACAAGGAGAGATCACTACACACTATTCGAATGGCTAAATTTAAAAAGAAAACTGATAACAAAAGCTGGTGAGAATGGTGAGGAGATGGAATAACAGCTGGATTTGCAAAATGATACAGCCACTTTGGGAAACAGTTTCACAGTCTCTTATAAAATTAAACATACAGCTACCATACAACCTAAGAACCCTACTCTTAGGTATCTAAGTGAAATAAAAATTCACTTAATGCTCACACAAAAAAAAAACTGTATACAAAAGTTTATTCACAATCACCAAACATTGGGAATAATCAAGATGTCCTTCAATGATCAAATGATTAAGAAACAGTGGTATATCCATACAAAGGAATACTAATCAACAATAAAAAGAAGTAATCTGTTGATTCACCCAATAAACTGGATGAATCTTACATGCATTGTGATAACTGAAAGAAGATCAGAAAAAAAAGGCTACATATTTTATATATAACCCCATTTACATGACATTCCGGAAAAGGCCAAAGTGCCAGAGGTAGGGGACAACACGGAAAATGTCTAGATGACGGAACTGTCCAGCACGGCACTATGGTGTGGTATGCAACTCTATGCGCATGTCAAAACCAACAGACATGAATGACACACAGAGTGAACTAAACTGTTAGGCAAATTTTTTAAAGAAAATCAACCAGGGTGTCAGGGGATCACAGGCAGGAACACAGACTATAAAAAGGACTGTCACGACAACACAAGGGAGTGTCATACTTCACGGCAGTGGCAGGGCGTGGACACAGGAGCTGATCTGAATAACTTTAGAACCCAGTACTCTAACTATAAACTAGCAACAGAAAGTATATAAAGCCCGTACTGTGGTTGGCACATCTATTGCTCTCAGGAGTACAAGTTGGCAATCTGAAACTACTTTGTATATATGCTCAGATTGAACAAATTCATAAATGAATTGCAGGTAATGAGAGCCAAGATTTTCACTGTCAGAAAAAAGAAGCAACAAAGAAGGGAAGGGGAGAAGGGGAGAATGAACCCTGGGGTGCTAGAGAATATACACGCAGGTAAACGGGCACAGAAACACAGATATGCGTGCAGAGTCTGATATCGGTATGAGCTCACGTGTGTTTTGAGAAGAGAGAAAGAGTGAAGAAGTGAGCGTACACGGATTAGTATATACACAAATATTCTCTCTGCTCACTGGCAGCGCCTGGAGAAGCAGCAGCACTCCACAGCACTGAGCACACCAGCGCCCAGACCTTGGTTTCTCAATACCATTCTCATGTGAAAGGATCCAGGGCTCCTTGGAGAAATGGCTGGCTCTGGGGCTGGAGCACAGAGACACTGAAGATGAGCCTGGTTCATCCTGCAGCAACAGAATGCCAGAGTGACACAGGGGCTGACTGAGAGGGTTCTCAACTGCCAAACACAGAACGATTTGAGCGACATAATGATAATACTGCTTATAACCCAAAGAACGATAAAACAAATGGCCATGAGTGCATACCAATATAAATAAATAACTGAATAAACAAATAAAGGAGAAGGAACACATCTTCCTGACCAAAGAGCTGCAATGATTAAATGTAGAAAGAATGAGCGATACAGAAAATCATCATGAGGACCACACAGCCACGAGCAGCCGCGGGCTGGATCCACACGAAAAGCAGCGCAGGGGGTGAAACGACAGAAGACAGGACATCGGCGGTGCCTCAACGTTCATTACCCCCCGAATTTGCTGAACATGGTGCTGGTTTTCAGATATAACCACAAAGTATTTGACAGTCCTCCCTCCAGTAGGTGAAGCTAAATCCACCCCCCCTTGAATCTGGGCTGGACTTGGCGAGTTGCTCCTAAGAGAGTACAGACAGCAAGAAGTAGCACCTGTAACGTGCAGAAAGCTGGCTGACACCACTGTAACCAAGCGACCAAAGTTATCATCACAGTAATAAGTCATGTTGACATCATGCACCCCTAATAGGATGCAAAGGGAAGGGCGCCCCACCTTTATGCTATTCTGCCTAAAATACTTAACCTTAGTCCAATATGAAAAAAGATCGGATAAACACAAATAGAGGGAAATTCCACAAAATTCCTAATCATTACTCATCAAAAGTGTCAACGTCATAAAAGACAAAGAAAAACCAAGAAATAGTCACAGGTTGGAGTATACTAAGGAACTATGACTAAATGCAGCACAGATCATGGACCAGATCTTGAAACAGAAAACATACATTAGTGGGGAAGCAGGGAAGCTCAAAGAAAGTCAGTTAATGGTATTTCAATTACTAGTGTTGATGCCTGAAATTTCTTCTCTCTCCTCCTGTTGTACAGCCAGCTACTAATAATCTTTAAAACACAGATCAGATGCCTTCTCCTCCAGGAAGTCTTCCATGATCACCCACTCTCTCTGGGTTATGTTAGATTCCATTCCTTTGTGCTACTATCTTAACACTTCCCATTCAGTATTGCACTGTTTTTGCCTGATTAGCATTCTATAGGGGCTCTAAAATAAAGTGTATCCCATTCTAATGTAACTATGTTCCCATTCAAACTGAGGCTCCTGAAGAAGACAGTAGAGTGGGTAATTATGATCATGAGGTTTGGAGATTCGCCAGATCTCAGTTCAAATCCCAACTCCACGACTGTCTGTGTGATCTTGGGCCCATTAGTTAAATCTTTCAGAGTTTCCATTTATCCACTGGGTAAAACAGACATAAGACAAAGGGTTGTTGAAGGATTTAATAAAACAATGTATAAAAGTGGTTAAGCCTTTTATTCCAGTGCTTTGTAAAGCTGCTACTGGCAAATAATAAGGACTCAGTAAATGGCAGCTAAATAAATGAATTAATAAGTTATTAATATCAACAAAAGTCATCCAATATCTACTCCACATATTAGCACCCTTTTTCTCAAGGGCTTTGTAGGCTACGACTGCTTCTGGGTGTGCACATTAAAATCACCAGGAGACCTTTAACAATGTCCTAATGCCCAAGCCTCATCCTCAGAAATTCACATGGTATGAGATGTGGCAGGTTGAGCCGCTAATCTACTTGGACAGAAAATATACATTAAAATATATGTATACAGAAGTAACGACATCCCGGTAGCAATCAGAACACCTGGCACCCAGATCTTGGCTTCTAAGACCAAGGAATCAGGGCTGATTAGAGGACTGAGGCAGGAAGAACCCACGGCGTGAGGGGCGTGTCAAAGGGCTGCGAGAGCCAAATGGAAGAGCTCCCTGGGGCCAGGGCTGGAATAACTGGGGCAACAGAGTAAATAAAGTAGCACTGGATTGTAACCTAAAGTATAAAATAAATATCCATGAATCTATACTGATATAAATAAAGGATTGAATAATCAGGTAAATGTGGGAGAATAGAAAAATCTCCCATGCAGATTTATAATCAATGTGTTCTTTGATTTCAGAAGGTGGGGTATAACTTCATTCCTTAAGCAGGAGCTATCTGCAGTGACTTTCTTCCAAAGAGCATAGCACAGAAAGACAAAGACAAAAAGAGTAACATTACAGTGGAGAAACCAGACAAACCTACCTCAGCCAGGTCTGCAAAGGTCAATGTCCACAGTGGCAACTCATACTGACGGTACGTACCTTTGATATCATGTGAGAACAACGGCACTTCATCTCTGAGCTGTGGCTACGTCCCTCCCACACACACATTAGCCCAGTCTAATCAAAACTGTGGGAGCCCTGGTTGGCATGGCTCAGTTGGCTGGGCGTCATCCCACAAAGTGAAGTCACCGGTTCAATTCTCGGTCAGGGCACACGCCTGGGTTGCAGGCCTGGTCCCTGGTTGGGGCACATGAGAGAAACAACCCATCACTGCTTCTCTTTCACATTGGTGTTTCTCTCCCTGTCTTTCTACCTACTTCCCTCCCTCTAAATAAATAACCTTTTAAAATTGTGGGATAGTCTACAAAATGTCTGACCAGTACTCCTCATAATGGTCACAGTCATCGAAAACGAGAAAAAGTATGGAAAAACAGTCACAGCTAAAAGGAAGCTAAGGAGACATGATGACTAAATGTATTGTGGTGCCCTGGGTGGGACCCTGGAACAGGAAAAAGACATCAGGATAAAGAGAAGAAATGTAGATGGGGCAAGGGCTATAGTTAATAACAACATATCGATACAACCATTAGTTGTAACCAAAGTTGCAATATTGTAACATAAGATGTTAACCACAGGGGAAACTGGGTGTGAGTTGTACAGGAAGTCTATGCTATCTGCGCAATAATTCTCCCTAACACTGGTCAGCAAAGAGGTTATTAGGCGAAGGAGAGAGTCGGCCCACCGTTACCTTGTCATCGGAGACCAATCAGAGTGGGAGTGCTGGAGAGTCACGAAAAGTTTCAGAAAAGAGCACGGCTCAGGTTTGGGACACGGGAAGGTGTGCATGAAGACTGATGCCACAGACCCGAGAAAGGAACAGCAAGGAGATTCATCAGAACCAGTTAGACAGGAGCGCAGAGCACACAAAGATAATGAAAACAGAGTCTGAACAAACTCTGAGAAATAAACAGGCCCTGGAAGAAAGTCGTTGATTTAGAATTAATTTTTTTTCTTGATACGGATGCTGAATGCTGCAGCAAACACTTCTCTCCCTAATGTGTTCATTCATTAACACCCCCAAATATTCTGTCTCCATATGCAATAGATCTTTTCAAATTAAATGTGTGTATTAAGGGAGAATGGGCAAGAAAAACCTCATGTATAAAATCAAAAGTTCTTTCACATATCAAAAGATGGCCCCCCAAACTTGAGTCAAGAAGCCAGTATTTTACTGGTTTTGTTTTTCTCACTGGCGATGCATGTAACACAGTATTCAAGTATATTAATTCCACCTTATAAAACCTTGCTTCCGAAAACCAATCCCTCGGGGACTCCATGGATAACGAGCATGTCCTTGTTAGTTTTCTTTGGAAAGCTTCTGCACAGAAACATGATAATATTTCTGATGCATGAGGGAACTTGGAATGATTAGGCTGCTATTAAAGCATAGTAGCTTGACTTCAGCCTGAGCCACGAAAGGAATGAGCCAAAATTTAGAAAATATACGCAGCTCAGAAAGGCACACTTCTTTCTCGTTCTAATAAAACATGTTCTGGGACGGCCTGTGTTCCAGACAAATCTGTCCTAATGCGAAACACACCCAAACATGACTGCCCAAGTGAGGGAAACGGCCCCACACTGCAATTCCACAGCCAGCGGCCCAGGTCCAGAGCTTCCTGAAGTCACAGAATGTTCTCATCCACCTCATACACAAAACTGCGAAAAACAACCTTCACCACTACTTCCTCGCTCTGTGCCGAGACCACAGCAATCAAACCAGTGTCTCTAATTAAGTCACAGGCTTTGAGGTGCACTTTCCTGCCGACGGACAAATGTCATGCGGGCTACCAGGAACACTCTGCTGGCTTCTGGAGTGCTCTGAAAAGGCATTTACAACAACTGCACGCAATGTTAAGTAAACTACTGGCTAATACCACGACAGATCCTTTATATCACAATCCCAATGTTATATTTAAAAAACACTGTTCTTTCATGGAATAGAAATGCCTTTTATATCTATAAATACTTACATCAGCCACTTGCAAAACCCTTCCCAATTTCCTTTTCTCCACTTGCCTAACTTTTGTTTCTGAGGTTGTCTCTGAGCATGAGTAGCACCAGGTGACAGCCACAGCTTTTTAAAAATGCAAAACACAGAAAATGTATTTTCATTCGTAGGTTACTAGAAATAAAAAATAATAATAAAGCCTTGGAGACCTTCTAGACCAGGGTTGCCAGGGATGTAGCCCCCTCACATCATGCCCAGGTGGACATCAAGAACCAATCATGAATTTTTCCTCTTTTATAATATTCTAACTGTCGAGATACACCGATCTGACATAAAAATCCACATCCCAACATAAGATAAATTAGGGTGATTGTTCATGTTACAGCTGGGTTCATATGGTTACAGCTGGGTTTGTATAGTACCTAACACAAAAAAATTTAAATTATACTTGACTTTAACATTGATTTGTTAATATCTTAAGGTCATATTTAGCAAATTCACTTAATATAGCCATTACACTACTATTCCATAGAAAAAGAACTTGGGCCCTGGCTGGTGTGGCTCAGTAGATTGAGCAACAGCCTGTGAACCAAAAGGTTGGTGGTTTGGTTCCCAGTCAGAGCACATACCTGGGTTGCAGGCCAGGTCCCCAGTGGGGGGCATGTGAGAGACAACCACACATTGATGTTTCTCTCCCTCTCATTCTCCCTCCCTTCCTGTCTAAAAATAAAATCTAAAAAAATAAAAATAAACACTAATGCCCTTTAAAAAAAAGAAAATAACTTGGAAAGGCAGTATTTTCAACATTTTGACAGACTTACTAAACTCCAGAGGTAATCTGCACCTTCACCCTTCCATAAACTATACATGGATGTTAGAGCACTTCAGCTCCAGTATCTTCATTACGAATGCCCAGATGTTATTGTCGGCTACTATTTGAGATCTGCTTTTAACCATCCCCACATCAGTCTAACAATCTGATGCTTATGAAAATGTATACACGTTTCCCGAAGTCTTTGCTCATCCTGTCTGCTGGCACTCCGTCTCTTCCTTTCGAGTCCACTCTTTCCTTTGGGGCTGTGGATGGTAACCCCCCTCTTGTGCTGTACGTCTGAACATGCCCCGCCCTCATGATCGAGTACAGTTTTAAGTGGGTGTAGCTCCCCTCGTGGAAGTTGAGAGCATGATTCCATTAACTTCTGCTCTCTTATTGCAAGTCAGTCTGTTGTCAGTAGAACTATGTGTTTGTGTAGGTGACCTATCTTTTGTGCCTGATTCTCTTAAGGTGTGTTTCCACTCCGGAGTTCTACGGTTTCACATAATTATATGTAAATTTGCTTTTGTATTTCCTGCCCATGATTCAGTGTGGTTCTCCTAGTAGAAGGATGTGTCCTTCATCAGTTTATCTGCTATGATCTTTTTGAAAATGGGCTCTTTACAATTTTATTCTATTCTTCCAGGCTCCTGTTATACATATTGGACCATCTTATTTTATCCTGAACATCGCTGCTTTCCTCACAGGTTTTCAGTCTCTGTACTGCACTTGAGGTCATTGGCTCATATCTATTGGGTTGGTCAAAAAGTTCATTTAGTTTTTTTCTGTATGACGGCTCTGGTAGTGCCTACTTATCTCTAACTTCACTCAAAACAACTTCTTTAGACTGCAATGTAACAGCTGTCATAGCAGCATGCATGTAAGAAAATTATCAAAACAGGTGAATGTTCGTGCAGCCATTTCAATATTGAAGACAGAAGAAAATATGTAACATTTTCAGTATATTATGCTTTATTATTTCAAGAAAGGTATCACAACTGAAACGCAAAAAAAGATTTGTGCAGTGGATGGAGAAGGTGCTGCGACTGATCAAACGTGTCAAAAGTAGTTTGTGAAGTTTTTTACTATTGACATTTTGGCCAAATAACCCTTTGCTGGGGGCTGTCTCATGCACTGGAAGATGCTCAGCAGCACCCTGGCCTCTCCCCACTAGAAGCCAATGGCAGGAGAGAGCCAACATACTCAAAATATCCAAAGCAATCAGCTTATTGGTGAAAATGAAAAATGTGTCTTATTTTTTTGGAAAACTAAATGGATTTTTGGCAAAGCCAATATCTTCACATTTACCAGTTCTTTCTTCAGCTTGCCTAATCTGTTCTGTGTTTCCAGTTGCAGTAAGTACAATGTTTTTCTACAAGTTTTATTTGGCTCTTTTTCACATCTTTCTTTTTTTTTTTTTTTCTTTTTAAGATTTTATTTATTTATTTATTTTTAGAGAGGGAAGGAGGGAGGGGGAGAGAGACAGATATCAATGTGCGGTTGCTGGGAGACATGGCCCGCAACCCAGGCATGTGCCCTGATTGGGAATCGAACCTGCGATGCCTGGTTCGCAGCCCGCGCTCAATCCACTGAGCCATACCAGCCAGGGCTCTTTTTCACATCTTTCTATTCTCATTTCACAGAGCACTATTACTTTTATTCTTAACCTTATTTCTAATACATTTATTTTGTAATTTCTCTCCAACTTTTTTATCTTAAGTTCTCACAGTACAAGTACTCCTGATTATTATTTGTTTGTTTTGCCTCTTCAGAGTGGATTTTTTTCCTTATGTTCTTTTTAATTTATGACCACAAGCCTTTCTTCAGAGAAAATTGTTTTTCTGTGTGAAACTCACGTAGTTGTTGTTTCTGTTGATTGTCCCTATGACTTCACCTGTCCAAGGCCAGTTTGCAAGTGTATAATCTTCCTACTATCTACAGATAGCACTATAATGAAGAAAAGGGAGAAATTGGTGGATCTGAATGCTGTCTACACTCATTACTCAGCTTCTAATATTTTTTACTTGAATATTAAGTCTTGGTTGTATGAGTCAAAAGGGAAAAGCAATAAAGTCAGAATATCCTCAAGGAAGGCAAACTGACCTCCACCCCATCATCTTGATGAATTCCCACTGACCAGAGAACCACCTGTAGGTAGAGGTGAGAAGGATCAGAGGACAAGTCACATCAGCACGCAGAGAGCGGGACTGCCTCCCGGGGACAACGCACATCAGACTCCCAGAGACCAGTAGCCTTGTAACCGATGATGGAAACTGTCACTCTCCAGCACAGCGGGATCCCTGCATCAGCACGACTTGCACCACAGATTAACACAGGATGACAAATTATAACCAGGGGGTGGGGGGGTGATTGCTGAACTGGACACAGAAGAAGGGGGGCTAGATGGATAAAGTAAAATTTTAATGCTATCAGGCTTCAAGATCTGATATAGCCAACCTCCTCAACAATCCATGGCCAAGGAAACATAAATGTTCAGAGTTCATTAGATGTCTTAGCAGCATTAGGTTACACCCTCCAATCTCACTGGCTTTTCTGTCGCTATCAGGTGCTTCTGCACATCTCTGCTCTGATCCATTATGGGTTGTTTCATACTTTAACTTTTAATGAGCAATGAATTCCCCCTGCTTCTCAGTCACTGAGAAAGATGAGAATAATTTTTCATCTGTAAGTGCTGTCAAACTTGTTAGTGCTTCAATAATGGCAAAATACACAGTTATAAGTGTTTGTAGTAAGTACTTGGAAATAGTTTCAAGCCTACATAAAAGGAGCAAGACTGAGTTAAAGGACTCCCTCCTGCCCCTTGCCCAGAGACCCAGTTTCTCCGAGCAGCGCTACCTAACCACATGGGCGCTCACTCTTACTGTCTCTCCACATACAGAGGTCAGAGGACGCTCTTGATAACTATATTGTATTCTTAGCATCTGAACGTTCTAAACTGAAATATTGTTTCCTTAATGTTTCAGTACTTTGTATGCCCAATGTCATGATAATAGCCCATTTTCATTCTATTTTACCATAAAAGGTACACAAGACTGGGATAATCTTGCAGTAATATTAGGATATATTCTGGGTTTTGTTTTCAGAAGTAAATTTCATTGATTTATATACACATTTATTCAACAAATACTAAAAACACCATTCTGCTAGATGTTAAATGTACAGTCAACAAAATAAACATGGTCTCAGCAATTACGGAATTTACAGAATATTTTTATTTATTTATTTTTAGAGAGGGAAGGGAGGGAGAAAGAGAGAGAAACATCAATGTGCGGTTGCTGGGGGCTATGGCCTGCAACCCAGGCATGTGCCCTGACTGGGAATCAAACCTGCGATGCTTTGATTCACAGCCCGCGCTCAATCCACTGAGCTACACCAGCCAGGACTACAGAATATTTTTTTCTAAAGTTTACTTCTATCATAAAATTTATAGCTAATCAGATCATAGAGAATAAAGATTTTCCTATGCTGCATATCACACTATCAATTTCATAATCCTTCAAAAATTCAATATTTGTTAAGCACAATCAAGAGATAACTAGAATATTAACAATTTCTATGACTAATCAGTAGCTCAAGTAATTTGTATATCATTTCAATAGCATGTTAGTATGAAATATTATTTTGCTTCCTGAAAGATAAATCAATCACTGGTATTATTAATTTAATGGTACAAGTAAAATAACACAGGTAAAAGTAAAATCACTATAAAGGTTTAAATTACATTTGGCATTTTTTTTGCATTTTAATTCATCACGTACAAGAACACCAAATAGTAAGCCCATTCTTCTCCCATCCCCTCCTCCCCTCTTGCCACCACTGTCCCTCCCCCTCCCCCCACCAAACCACAGGTCACATTTTTAAAGTAACTCTACTTCCTTCAGTGGCAACTGCTGAATGAGCTGTGCAAGCTACACCTTTAAATAGAACAGTATGGGGAAAATCGCCACTTTGTTTTAAATCAGTTTGCTCAAGTCTTTGAAAGAGGTGAGATTTCAGAAATCACTTGATAGAAAAGAACCATAGTTGAAAAGAGGGCATTTTAGGACCCAGATCTGCTGGCAGGAGAGTGACGGGCAGCACAGTGCTCTGGGAGGAAGAACATGTGCTGTGGACTCAGGTCTGAATGGGGTCCACTCATTATTAACAACACCTTTTACCCCTGAGCGAGTTGCTCGGATTCTTTCCTTCTCTAAGCAAAACGAAGTTGGAGAATACAGCCCAACTTGAATTGTGAAAACGATTAAAAATAACAAACTAGGCCTGTTCCCCGTCACTGGCACCAGTGGAGAGAGGTCTGAGCGGGTGCCGCTCCCCGGGACAGGGGCCGGACGGGGGCCCTCCCTGCCCACCGTGGACCCGGGCCTGCAGTGGGGTCTCCTACCCAGACATCGTCTGCGGCGCCAGAATCTCCGGTTGTCTTACTCTCAGCTGGAGACCCTCTGCTTCCCGTTCCAGATGGGAAGCTGTGGGTTGAGAAAATGTCGTCAAAAACTATCAAACACGACTCTGCCTTTCCCCAGATCAAACACACACTCATCATGGTGCCATTTCTACCATCAGGATACACAGGGTGGAGCAAAGGTGGGCTTTTAGTCGTTCATACAGAAAATAACACGAGTTAATAAATAAAAATATAAGAACACAACTGCGCCCTCCTCATGCACCCACAACTGTAAACCTGCACCTTTAAAACGCATTTCCCCCCTGTAAAGCGACATTCATTTTCTGAGCCACCAAACTTCTTTTCGTAATTTGAAAAGAAAAGTATCTTGCTTGCCCTCAAATCACGTCATCTAATTGCCTTTCCAACCAAACCTTTACACCAAGTTTTTAAATTAATGCTCTTTTGAAATGACAGCTATTATGTCAAATTAGAACTCTTCTGATAAGTGAGCCGACTGTAAAGCTGGAGTTAGAACCAGGTGTTAAAACTGTGCACTCAGCTTAAGGTCAGCGGCTAATGCTGCAGACACACCAGGACTCAGCTGCAGGTAAAGTCAGAAGAACCTCCCAGCTGCCGCCAAACCTGACAATTATCACAGCACTAACAACCCATCACTAATGAGCAAGCTTAGCAACTAAGGAGGGAAAAATTAGGAAAACTCCAAGAGTAAACAAAACCATCTTCCATTTACCAATTTTTTCGAAGACCCAACAACGTCCAGGCACGAAGCGAACCAACCAGCGAAGCCACTTCGGTGAACGCACACTCCCACCCAGGCGCCCCAGTCACCCGTGGGTCCCTCTCCTCAGGGACAGGGACACAGAAGGGGACTCAGCACTCCAGCACTCCGTGACAAGAACTTCTGCAGGCCCAAGTGAAGCAAGGCCTTGTCGCCAGTTCACAGGTACGTTCAGCAGCCTCTGCTTTTGTGCTTGAACAAGGAGCCAAGTTCCCTTCGGCGTGGATGCAGGATTTCGAGATCTCTTTCTGTTCAAGCACGCCCTGGGTTTATTTGTTTGTTGCACCGTTTACCACGCTATAAAAACATTCTGGAACATTTCAGCCAAAACTCTCCCACAGTGCCCATGCTACCTCCCAAAGACAGCAGGGCCTTCTGAGTGTTCCTGGGCAGCTCGGCCCCCTCAACCTCATGCCGCCAGCCCCGCCAGCCCGGGATGGGTCCCACTGCTCTATCCTAGGGCACTGCTGTCCTGCCCTGCGCGCTCCTATGAGCCCCCCCTCCCCCCCCCCCCCCCCCCCCCCCCCCCCCCCCCCCCCCCCCCCCCCCCCCCCCCCCCCCCCCCCCCCCCCCCCGCCATGGCCACCCTTTCCCAAGCTTTGTGCACTCACTTGCTGTTTTCTTCTCCGTGTGTGGTCCAAACAATCTCTGTCTACAAAAGACAGTAGCCCATCATAAAATCAGAGTTTTAAAGCCACCCTGGTTTAGCCACCCTGATGCCAGTGATTCCTCTCAGACTGGCCGGACTGGCTGATCAGCAGGGTCAGAGGCCAAACATGGGTTTGTGTTGACTTGTAACATCCACCGGTTTGTGGCTTTCGTGTTCCTCCCTGAATCTGGAGAGGAAGCACCGTGGGAGAATCTGTGTCCTTACTCACGTCCTCCACACTTTGCCTTAGAAGGGAAGGTGCTTTCTGTAACTGGAATCTCTCAAGTGTTTCCCATCTCCATGGGCTTTCTCAGGGGGTTATGAGAAGGAAGGCGAGAAAGAGTGAGGGTGGAATGTAACAATTTCTTTTCCCCACTAAGCTCAGGTTTGAGGCATAAAGACTTTGGGTGTTGGGCAACACGGGACTGCTGCCTCATGGGTGAATGTGGGTGAGGAATTGCTGAGAGAGGGACACGCAGCTCATGCGAAGAGATAGACAGAAAATGAAAAGATTGTGTGCCCTGCCCCCAGACTACCAGTCTGAGACTCAGAACCCTCCTGCCCTCTTCCCTTCTCCCGGCCTCACCCACACGTCCTCACGACTCTGACTGAAAACACCTGCAGAGGTGCATCCCAGACCCCTCATCCCTGCTGACATCACTCTGGTCACGTGGAGCTCCAACAAGAATTAGCCATGGTAACAAATCAGAGTCCCAGTAGCAAACCTATAGGGAGGAGTGCCACAACACTGAAGAGGGGATGTCCTGTAGGTGATGGGAGTCCCGGCATCCTCCACGCTGCAGAGAGGCACACGGTGTCCAGGAAATCTCCCAAGGGGAGTGGACATGCCCAAGAGCAGTAGTGGGAAGGTTCCTTGCTCTCGAATCCTCCCCGTCTGTCTACCTGCCAGCCCTGGGCTGCAAACATGGCAAAGAGGCTGCCTCCCTCCCCGAGAAGTGCTCGAGTGACAGGGAAAAACTATTTTAAAGAAAGCAAGCAAGCAAGCAAGCACACAGCAACACTGGAAAGAGGAAAAGAAGACCTCGTGCTTCTGGAGAGCCATCTTTTCACAGGAGGCCTGGGGACAGGGAGGCAAAGACAAGCACAGGAGTGGTCCCCCAAGTCACAGGGGCCAGAATCACCGAGCACATGCAGAAGTGCTGAGCCCTCCAGGCCCTTGCCCGGTGACCTTCTTGCCCACCCCAGCCCCTGTCCCACTGCAAAAATAGCACCTTTAATTCTGGGAGCTGCAGCAGGGGGTTGGACCCACTAACTCAACTGGGAAATGGGCACTGCGTACCTGGGGGAGATCCCAGCATGCATATTGGGAGAAAAGTTAAGGGTCATTGGAACCACCACGCCAGAAAAGGCAGTTCAATGCTCTTAGGGCTGGCCCCTGCTTTGGTTGATAATTATGGGGGGAAGGAGGGTCTGCCTGCTACTGACAAAAGGCCTGTTTTGAGAGCTGTGCAACCACAAAGGACATCAAAGCCAACCCTCTCAGTGAGCCGTTAATTCGCTAGAGCAGCCCAACAAGGGAGGATCACAAGTTATTTGAGGAAAACCCAGAATATGCAAGAAAAGGGTCATAATCGACAGGAAAAAAAAAAAACTGGCCCCAGAGGAAACATAACTTGCAGGACAAAAGAGACCTTTAAAAAAATTCTAATCAGTATCTCAAGATAGATTTAAAATAATACTGTGTGACAAAGCAAGATCAGCCTGCTACATAAAAGCAGCCCTCAGAGAAAAATGCCCTTGACGAGAGCAAAATAAACTTAAAGTAATTGCCACAAAGACACTTCAATGGTTTTGAGAAGTAAAGTGAACCATGTTAAGTATTCAGGCTGAGAGCTAGAAGGTGATATTGAAAGGCGGCACAGAGCTGAACAAGAAGAGACAGGGATAGAACATGCCCAGGGCTCTGACGTCCATCCAAGAGGACTTTTAGCCCTGGCAGATGTGGCTCAGTCGGCTGGAGAGTTGTCCTGTCAGCCAGAAGGTCACGGGCGTGATTCCAAGTCAGGACACCCGTCCAGGTTGTGGGTTCAGTCCCTGGTCAGGGCGTGCACAGGCAACCAATCAACGTTTCTCTCTCCCAATAACGTCTGCATCTCTCTCTCCTTCCTTCCCTTCTCTTCTCTCAAAAATCAATAAGCATGTCGTTGGGTGAGGATTAAAAAAAAGTTTGTTTTTTTTAAAGAAGAGTTGCAGAAGCAGCTAACCAAGACAATAAAGGGAAGGAAAACAACCCCAGCATGAAGCGGGTCTTCCCCCGCTGACCAAAGACCTGAGCTGCCGAGCTGAAAGGGCCCAAACAGCATTCAGGGAGATGAATGGAAACCATCCAGGGATACCAGTGCAGCACCCCCCACACCCCTCCTCGCAGCAGAAGGGGATCCACAGCCCAGCCTCAGGGTGCACTGCGGAAATTAGACGGGGCCGTGGGGTTCAATGGCACAAGAACCAAACCACGAACGAGAACACCCTGCTTCTGGCCGTAGCTCTGGAACAACTTGTGTGATTGTGCAGGCATGCAATCTCTATGCCCACCTTCTCGCAACTTCCCCCAGCTTCACTGACGATAGCATAAATGTTAATCATCTAGCAAACAAGAGTTATACAAACAGAAAATGTTACCGGCAGCATTATACCTGGGTTGTTAAGAGCTGCATGTGCCCCTCAAAATCCATGTGTTGAAACCCTACCGCCCCCCCCCCCACGTGACGGCATTAGGAAGTGGGGCCTTTGGAGAGTGATTAGTTTCAGATGAGGTCATAAGGGTGAGGCCCCTGTAATGGGGTTAGCGCCCTCACAAGAAGAGGCCAGAGAGCTTAGTCTCCCCCTCTCTCCACTAAGAGAACACATAGCGAGAAGGCAGCCAGCTATGACCCAGGCGGTGAGCTCTCACCAGACATCCAATCTGCTGGCACCTTGATCTTAGACTTCTGGCTTCCAGAGCTGTGAAAAATACATGTTTACTGTTAAGCTACCCAATCTATGGCATTCTGTAATAGCAGCTTCAACCGATTAAGACAAAGATATAATTTAAAGTATGGGCCATGGGCCCATATTTTAGTGTTTCCTATTTAGTGTTTCATATGGGCCAGCATTTCAGCTGATACTCACTGGACCATGTCACAACCATCTGATTTTTTATAATCCTTCAAAACTAAGCTGTTGCCACTGAAATACACAGTGGTACGCATTCTCTAGGCTAAGAAGCATCTCCTGCGACGTTCCCTGTATCTAGACGTGATTGTCAGGATTTGCACTGATAGCAATAATGAGAGACCAAAGGGCTATATCAGAAAGTCTCAGGTCAAGTTCCCACTTGGCACTAACTAGCAGACTGAACTGGGAGGACTTCTGGGCTTCAGGCTGTTCTGAAAAGTGGGGGGGTCGGACTAGCCCAGTGGGGGGCCCCTGGCTGCACAGCTCAATCTCCTGGGGAGCTCCTGACTTAGTGAGCCGGGGCCCCACCGCCAGAGGTTTGGACTGGCTGGCCTGCGAGGAGACCAAGGGAATCTCCGTTTTAAACTCCCCAGGTGCCGCTGATGGGTAGTCAGTGTTGATGTGTCCAGAATATCTCTGGATGAGATATCTCCAACAGGCCCTCTGGCTCCAGGGAAGGCAGCAAAGCGGGGGCGGGGGAAAGGGCAGTCAGTGCACAGAACCTGCTTTTAAATCCACTTGCTGCCTCTCCCCATACCTGTGACTGGGAGTGAGTCTCTCACGGTGGAGCCTTGCCTTCCTCACTTGTAAATGCAGATGAAAATGCTTCCCCCATAGTGTTGTAAGGCAGAAATAAAATCATGCAAGTGAAGAGCCTGCATACAGCAACAGGCACTTAGTAGGTGACCACGAAATGTAATTGTTACTATCATGGTTCTGTAATTAAAGCAACTAAGGGATAAGGGCGATCAAAAGGGCAGTGGCATCTCCAGGTCCCTGCTGAAATAGGTTAGCCAATGGGATCCTGCCTGCAATTTAAACCTGCTAACGAGGTGGCTGCTAAGGGGTGAGTTGGGGTGCCAGGTATACAACATGCCAAGCCCTGCAGGGCAGCCGCCAGCAACAGGACAGTGTGGGGGCCCGCACCCACCGGGAGGCCACAGGAAAAGGCTTTCCTCTCCCCAAGGGAGCAAGCACTGCAGACAAAAACTGGAGGGGAAAGGAGAATAAAGCTGTGACACTGGCTCCCGGCCAGTCTGTCAGGGCGAGGAAACAAATCCCAACACAAAACGGTTTCAGCTGAGACTGTTTGCTAATGGATCTCAAAGCAAGTTGGTGCCAGCAGACCACTAATTTTCCTTTCGTGCTAAAAATAAAAATTTCCAAACTGACTTCATTGGGACTGTGAATACCTCCGATGAAGAAGGAAAGGGTACAGAGAAGTTAATTTTAAAACAAACCCAATTGTTCATATTTTAGCTGAAGCGTCTGAAGAATTTAGACTAAAGAGTGTTTACGTACCAAGTATCCACTGGAAATGAAGTTTGTACGTTTTAGGCACTCATTTGAAAACAGAGCTGTGACATGAATACACAAACTATTTTTTTTTAATCTGGCATTCTTTTTTTCTAAAAGTTCTTCGTTCTTTCACTAATCACACTCAGAAAGTCAGAACAATGTAAAATTCCTCCTCGTGTTACTCATTCTCAACATCACTTTTTCCACCACACCCTTTTTCTTTGGCGTACAGATCAAGCCAAACATAATTTGGCTACGTTCAAACCTATGGAAATGCCTGCCACACTTAAAAGAACAGATTTTGAATTCAATTTCATTTCATCTTTCCAAAGTCTAAAATAAGCAAAGGAGCCTTCACTGCACACAAACATGAACCAGTTTTATAATGTTTCCCCGAATCTCTGGGGGGAAAAAAAAACTGAAATTTTTTTTTCCAATCACCTTCTACTCTTCAAATGCCCAGAAATAGTACAAACACCCTCCTTGAAGGATAATGAAGTTTAATTGGTTTCAAGACCTTGTTTTTCACCTTTAATTCAGGATTCCAATTCTGGCTTTGTCCAAGAAGTGACCATGAATTTGCCGAGTGCATCCCAGAGCCCCCTTGGGTTGAACACTGGGCAATCAGGTCACTGAAATCCACATCTGAAAACAAGGGATTTGCCACCAGGCGGGAACGTCCGAGTGAATGGCCCTGGCTGTGCCGGCACTGCGAGCAGGGTGCTCCCTCACTGTGATGAGTTCAGCAACAGCTGCCACAACCGAGTGGCAAATGCTTTGATTTTGCCTTCCTTTTCATGATACATAATAAATACACATTTTTCCACTTCTGAAAGCTCCATTTCTCCAACGAGGAGGAGGCAGCACAGGAGGAGGAGGAGAAAGTATGCCATGATTGAAGGTAAAACAAAGCGACGGGAAAACCAGGACCCCAACATCACTTCCTCAGCGTGTGTTATTCTGCATCAAATGTCTTCTCGCCTGACCTTCTGCAAGTTAGTTCCAGAGCATCCATCTGGTCACCGACTGAAGCTTTCATTGGCAAAGGCTCCTAACAGCTCCATTAAAGGCCGGAGTGACACAGAGGAATTCCCACAGGGAATGAGATTATTCTAATCTCTGATTGGTGAAGTATTCCTCTAAGTAAGGAAACAGATATGAAGACTAATCAGAGGATAGTCTCCAGACGAGAAAGTAATTACCAAAGAAGATTATGCATCTTTTTTGACACGAGAACACCTCAAGGTCATAATTATCATGGAAATGTTACACGGTTTCTTTAAAAATGCCTCTAAAATTGCATGACAGTCCAGGCAAGAAAGTTAAAGTTAATTGGTTTTGGTCAAAGGCCATTTTCTAATATTAAATTACAGTACAAATTATTGCCAAATTGCAGTTTGAAAAAATGGCTAAATTCAACATGGTCGAGAGAGAGTTGAAGCTGCACAAACCCCTTCCTGTCCCTCGAGGCTTCCTAGCTACTTGTCGGTCTTCTGATGACTGTAGCACATTTTCAAATCTTTGTGCGTCTGAGAATAAAGTCAGAGGAAGCAAGTGGTACACTGCAGGGGGTTCCTACTTTATCCTGCTTCTCATTTGGGAGCAGAGACAAATTACAATAAACTGAGCCTCAGAATGGGTTCACAGATGTGGTGACTCAGGTGTTTCCCGAAGCTACTCCTCCTGAGCATCACTAATCCTAGGAGAACCTTCCAGAGCCTGCACTTGTAATTTCCTCCAGTTGCCTATGGCTGCAGAGTACAATGTTCATCAAAGTAATCGACTGCAATCAAATCTCTAAATGTTTGCTGAATGCTTCCTATGAACCTTGTCACTAGGTACTTCAGAATATGAAAGTGATTTGTGACATCTACTCTTAATAAGCTTGTATTTCTGACTGGAAGACTATATATTACACATAAAATAGATGATACATTTTATGTAAATAGTATATACAATGAGTATTATTCATAATAAATTATATGTAATGGATCATATAAATAAGATTATATATTGGCCCTGGCCAGGTGGCTCAGTTGGTTAGAGCATCGCCCCTATATGCCAAGGTTGTGGGTTTGATTTCCGGTCAGGGCATAGGGCACATAGAAGAATAGACCAATGAATGCACAAATAAATGGAACAACAAATCAATGTTTCTCTCTCTCTCCCCTTCCTCTGCCTCTAAACACCAATGATATTTTTAAAAGATTATGTATTGTATTGTATAATAGACAATTATGTATAAAATTATATATTACATATACTAGAGGATTATATATGGTATGTACAAAAAGACCACATATACTATATAATAGACTATATGCATTATACATAATAGATTTTATATATATCCTTGTAAATGAAATGCCTTAATGTGTCACATGACAGCATGTGGAATCATGTGACATGTGTAGTGGGCATATGAGAAAAGGGGGAAACCACTGCCCTGGCACCCTCAGCAACACCTCACCAGAGCAGCACACCTGGATAATCCGTGCTCTAAAGTCTGTCCATCAAAGTTAACCATTCTTTCAAATATTTAAAATGACAAATATGAAGTGCTTAACAATTAAGACAATTTATTACACTAAGAAAATGCTACGGTACAAATGAAGGCTATAATCACGTGAGAGTAGGCAGTTGGGAACATAGATGTTTTTCCTTCTCCTTGGCTCAATAAGATCAGAATTAGAATTTTTTTAAGTATATGCATATACCTCCAAAAACTTATCTTTTAAAAAGCACATCCATCTTTGAGCAAATCCCAATATCAAAGCCCAGTTTTAAATAAAATTACAAACCAGTACCCACTTTACATTAGGATTTCTAAATACAAATAGATCTCCTACATCATTTAAAATATGACTATAACTACTGGCAACCATGTGAGTGAACTTGGACTCGAACCCTCCCCCCAGCTGAGCCCCGAGGTGACAGCAGCCTTGGCCAACAGGCCGACAGCAGCCTCACGTGATGCCCTGGACCACAGGCGCCCAGCTGAGCTGGGCCCAGGCTCCTGACCCACAGAAACTGTGAGAGAATAAATGTGTGTCATTTTAAGCCTCCCAGTATTGGGGTGATTTGTTACACAGCAGTAGATAACTAACACTTTTAGAAATTATCTTAACAATGATGAAGCTACAATGCTTGTATTGTAATGGGTAAATTTCCATTTTAGACTTTGAAATATCACTTGTCATCCAGAAGTGAGGACGCTGATGTCCAGTCTATGACAGGGGTAGGCTGGTAACCTCTGTCCAGATTCCTAAGAGGGTCAGGTGTTGTTTGATGCAGCAGTGACATGGCCTTCTGCCCAGCCCCCTGTCACACCCCATGTCCCTCACCACGCCCAGCAGAGCTCTCCCAGCCTGCTTGTGTGTCCCACTGTTTTTACCTCTAGCTTCCCCTTCCAAATCTATAGCTTCTCAATAAGCTTCCTTACTCTCAGATAATGGAACCTCCCACCTCCCAGAGCCCCCCTGCATCTCAGCAGTATTACCCACTTAGGGCAAAGCCCTGAAAAAGCTAGGACACACAGCAGAATACCGATAACATGATTTCTGCAGTGTCCCAAGAACACCCAGAAACCAGGCAGTCTGGAAACCACCGTACAGAAGGCGGAGAAGATGTGAGGTCAACGTCCAGGTGGAAATCCTACCAGCAGTGTAACAGCTCTTAGGTACACGGCATTCTGCAATGCATAAGGTTCTTCCCGCGTGTCCTGTGTCTGCCCACAATCCTTTATGCGTGCTCTCGCAACTGCTGAGTGGTGAAGCTGCACATACACTCCTGCCTTTGGTCTGAAAATATTTAGCATACCATTTCTGAAGAAATCTCGAGTCTGTACCAGAATGCCTATATAATCCATTACTTCTCATTAAACAAGTGGCAGCGAAAACTCCTGGTGTCTTTCATCACATTTGGGAAACTACACAATAATATAGTTTAGAACTAGTATCAAAGGAGGTCCACTCCAACCTTTGTGACTACTGGGGACACACTCCCTCCATCCATTCGGAGATCTCAAAACACCCTCACCCATGCATTCCGATGTATCGATATATTGGTGCCCTCTCCCAGTGGAGGTTCTTCATGATGTGACCAAAACCCCTCTGCCTTGACCTAAGTCCATTTCTTTCTGACCTCTGCTCTGCAGACCCGATGTCCCCCCTCCCACCATTCATGCCTCTTTCATTTACTCACCTTCTTTCAAAGGCGGTTTCGTTTTTTAATTTTAATCATAAGCACCGTGGGAGTGTTTTCACACTAGCTTCTCATATCAGCACTGCATTACTCAAGACCATCACTATTTTGTTGAACGGAGAGTGGGGTAAGGCAAAGGAAACAGGGTCAGGGTTTCAGTCAGCATTTTCTCAGCATCCCACGTCCCATCTCTAGCCATAGCCACAAGGGAAGACTACTCAAGCGGAAGTGGAAATGTGACATTCCGGGTCTCCCTGTTCACCACCCACTCCAATGCAGGCAGCATGGGGAGCACAGAGGCAGCCTCCATAACCCTGGGCTTCCCACCTCAGAGACAGAGAGAGGCAGGGCAGGCCACACCCTGTCCGTCAGCACAGAGCCACTGGGCAGATAGGGGGCCAGGGGGCATCAGGGGGCTGAATACCTCTCACAACAGGTGGGCAACCTGAAGGATGATGTGGGCAGGGAGGCCCAATAAGGCTTGGAAGAGTTAGAGACTTTCCTTAAACTTACTAGGAGCCTTTTTACAAGGGAGTGTTCACTTTGGAAAAATTCGCCAAGCTCCATGCTATGATGTGTGCCCTTCCCAGTTCAATAAAAAGATTTTTTAAATGCTTCCTATTTAGCAGTTCCTCAAGGGAGAAAATTCTCCAAGTCAAGCTCTTTTCTTCTCCTATGACTAGAGCAAGAGGGCCTCTTCAGTTCCTCAAAGTGAACACGGGGAAACAAAGGATTCCCTAGGGTCGGCTAGGTTTTGCAAAAATCAGATAGAGAACAAAGACCCAGCCAACCAGAGCAGCCGATAACGATGTAGAATAGCAATGGGCAGGATGAGGAAGAACCCAGAAAGAAACCCCGAAGAACGCAGTGAAACCTATTTGTGCTGACCTACAACATTGGGGGAAAGAGCATTAGCTGGGGGTGATAGGAGTGGGCTGTGATTTCACTTTTTCCCAGAACAACTGAGATACCAGGAAATGTTACAGTCTTCATCATTTGAGAAGTACCACTGCAGAGCTATTGGACCCGGGGGAAGGGAAAGGCATTAACAGTCCCAGTTTACTTAGGACCTAATATACGCTGGCTATGGCACCAAGCTCTTTGCATCATCTAAGGCTCACCACTGAATTTGAGGCAGGTATGTTCCTGCGCCCATTCTGTGGGTGAGAAAGTTGAGGCTCAGAAAATTCACGGAAGGGCATACATACAGGATGGGGCAAAGGTAGGTTTATAGTTGTTCCCGTGGAAAATAATATCATAAGTAATAAATAAGAATACAAGAATAAACTCCGAGTTTCATATGCTCACAACTATAAATCTACTTTTGCCCCACCCTAGACAATGAATAGTTAACTGAGAAAAGATATTTGAACCAGACCTAATTCCAAAGATGATGCTCGTCCGAGGATGTGCCACTGCATAGCCAGGGCAGCTTGGGAGAACGTTCTTGAACAGCAGGACAGGTCATCCATGAGTAACAATCAGGGAAGAAGGGTTAGAAAGCCTCACAGAGAGGCTTGCCGAACGGTGAAGGCAGGTCTCTGGACCACAGCCCTGAGCCTAACAACTAGTAACCGCAGATTTCCTGACTGTGAGAATTAGAGAGCCAACAGGCACCTCTGAGGCCAACTCATTTTTTGAGGAAAAAACAATAACATATTTTAACAGAAGACATTTTCCCCCTTCATTTTTTTATTCAACATTCTGTCAAGAAATGTTCGCTGAGTGACTACTATATTCTAAAACATCTTTAAAATTCTAATTAATTATCTCCCTTAACTTTCTACCTAAGAGACCTAAATGATGCTCCATCTGTATTCAGTTATTCTTTTTTTTTTCTTTAACCTGCCCAGGATATATTTACTTTAAAGCAATGGATCAACAATTTTTAATAAAGTAAGTGAACACAGCTCTCAGTCCTAAGAAAATAACAAAGTCTAATTATAGAGATGTTCATATAATTTAAAAATACAAGTTATGCCCTGGCCAGTATGACTCACCTGATTGGAGCATTATCCCATAAACCAAAAGGTCACAGGTTTGATTCTAGGTCAGGGAACATCCCTATGCTGCAGGTTTGGTCCCTGGTTGGGGTGCATGCAAGAGGTCATCAGACGGGATGGGTATGATTATCAATGTTTCTCTCACATCAATGTTTCTCTCCCTCTCCTTCCCTTTTCCTCTCTCTAAAAAAGCAGTAAGTATGTCCTCAGGTGAAGATAAAAAAATTTAATAAATAAAATACAAGTTATAACCTGTTACCTTCAAAATCTTCCAAGGGTCATTTACATCAATCGAGCAAGGATTGTGTGTGACCCTGTCCCAGAATCGATCACAGTCCACTAAGCGGTCATTCGTATCTACATGACTAATAATGTTTTCATGAACATTTTTCTGACGTTCATGAATGTTTTTCTGATCAGGACAAGAGCTTTCAGGCTTTTCCAGAGGCATTTCTGGGCTGAGTCAGGTTTACTTTTTCTAATTACAGAAAAAAGGGGTCTAAATTAAATTCCAAATTACTTAGGCCTTACAGTTCCAACAATGATGGCCATTACACATACACACAGAAATAACATGGTATTTGCAAAATTCCAACATTATTCTGAGTCTCCTGAACTCTTTAAGTGGCAGGAAGATAGAGTTAATGCTAAGAAAACAAAGTTAGCAAAAGCAGATGAACATCGCTTGCACATCCACCCAGGAGATAAAGAATGAGCATGTACCATGATTAAACACAAAACTTATTGATTAAAGACAAAACGAGAGCCTCATTTCCTTCAAACCATATTCCTACCTCTTCCACTTTGGCTATGAAAACTTCTTTGATTCATGTCAGTATCACTGAAACACAATTTTAAATTTCCTTAACTTTACTTAAGGTAGATTCTTGTTTTAGTAGTGATCCTCTAAACATTAAAAATATTAATATATAGTTAGTTAATAAAATATTTTTAAACTACAAGCTTCATAATAAAGAGCATCTACAAAAACATTAACAGCTAACATCATAATTAATGCTAAAAACTGAATGCTTTCTAGCAAAGACTGTGAACAAGGCAATATGGTCTTGAAGGTGCTAGCCAATGTGATAAGGCAAGAAAGGGCGGTTAACTAACCTAGTCAGGGTTCAAAAATGGGACTCTTGGACTCTCGGGCATATGCTCTGAGGCAGAAGCTCCATGAAGAGAAGCAACTCTGAAGCAAAAAGGCCTCTTTCATCTTCCGATGCACTGAGTTGCAGGAGTGTAGCAAACATCCAAATGAAGGCATCCGGTTGAAAGTTAAAAACAGTGGATGCAGAAGAGAGGTCCCAAGTAGAAGTCTATTACCTGGGCAGTAATGGGCATGTATAAAGGGTAGTTGGAGGCAGGAGCAAAAAGACAATCATCCACTGAAGAGGACCTGGGGTGGCACCACAATGGGAACATCATCATTTGACAGTGGGAAGAGGAAGGAGGACCCAAAGTGACGCAGGAAAGAAATGGTGGGCAAAGGAAGAAGAAAGCTGTGAGAAAGGGCCTGGCCCTGAAGCCAACAGCAGCAGATGCTGCAAGGAGGAGAAAGGAAGAGAAGCAAGTTCAAGGAAGCAGGCAGAGCTGCTGAGAAAGATGCACATGGCAACTATCTCTTGGGCAAAATTTCTTTTTCTGAGTGTAATTCATACCTGGCACAGTTCTTTTTTAAGTAAAAAGCTAAGCCTTTCTCTTTGTAAACTTCTTGGTTATGTTTAAACCTGAAACACTTGCTATGCTACTACTCTGGATTTCAGAACTAAAGGGTACACCAATTATAAGATTAGGGAATGTCATAATGTAAAATAGATATTTTAAGCCATAGATATTATAGACCACAGATAATCTTGCTCAAAAGCATTAGGCTGTATTTTATCTTTTTAACTGCTGCCTTAGAGACAGAAGCCAGCTGCCCTTGGGGAATTAAGGTCCCACAAAACTTAGCCATGGTTCCTGAAAGACCACAGATGCGGCCCAGCGGTAACAACACAAAACTTGGTCTCTTTGGGCTGCCTTCAAGTAGGGCTCAGGCAGGGCTACAGAGGTCCGGAGGCCGTTATTGAGGCGGTGAACACACATACTCAAAAGGGGACTCACCTGCCTTAGCCTATTCCCCATGTCCAGGCAGGGAACCAGAGGCCTGGGAACAAGGAAAACCAAAACCCGTTTGGCCAGATGTGAGTTTAAGATACGGCACAACAGTCACACATGCACGAGCACCACCTCGGCCAACACAGGAAATTCAAATGAGTTGGGGCCCTGGAATGTCCAACTGCAATAACCCAATACATAGCTGCTTTCTACGTACAGACATAAAATACGAGGGGGAATAATTCTTTCATTTGCCAGAAATTCCTCTAGTCCACAGACAACAGGAAAGTTTGATGTAACAATCTCCTGTGTACTAAAGAGGTGCGGGGTGCAGAGATGAGGAAAACAAACCCTCATCGTCCTCCAAGGTTCTCTTGGAAATATCTTGGCAGCTGCCTCCATTCTCCATTTAATTTTGCTTGTACGAACAAGGATTTAATGATTAATGATGCAGATGACTATCAGCATCTGTAGTTTTTCAAAAGCAAGCCCACAGCGTGGTCCATTCTACACACCACATGGCCAGCGGGTAGTGAGGAAAGGTTATACGGAATCTCTCCAAACTGTAATTCCTGTTAACAGACAAACAAGTTTGCACAGGCTGAAGAAGGCAGGGTATGCGCAAGGAGAAAACACACAGAAACTCTGAGGAAAACATTTTGGCAAAATGGCTTAGGTGGCTCAACTTAAACATAGTTTCCCTTCTCATGCGGGAGCAACCTCTCTACTGAGTCACACAGCTTTCCCCCTCACAGACCTTCTATTCTAGATGCCACACAGCATATTCTGTAGTCCATAATGTCCATTCTATGGTTTGAGAAGCTCTTCTGTCTTCTCCAGTATTTACAGGAGCTGTGAATTTTTCCACCTCAATTAATAGCCTCTGGTCTCTCCCTACACCCCTTCAAAATATGCATTAAAATAACTTTTCATAGATCCCTCAAGTTAAATATACAAGAAGAGTGAATGGAAGCATTCAAATTAATAATATTACATTTTAATCCTTAAGTTTATGACCCAGGAATCTCCCAACACATTGACTTCCTGTTATTTTAATATAGGCTCTGCAGTTTATTTAGTTTTAAAAGCCAGAGACACACAATCATATCCGAATGAACCGTCTCTTCATTTTCAAAATCAAACTCTTCTGTAATTTGTGACAACTAATTGTTAAAAGTAGAGGTAAACTGTAAAATAGGAGAGACATTATGTAAAACATCAGCAACAGTGACTGGATCACTTACAAAGACCCCTGGATTGGACCTGACTAATTCTGATACATAGCTAACACATAGAAATGCGTGTACGTATCTAGCCTTTTAAAAACAGAGAAATTGACAGGGCAATTCAGGAACACTTTTAATCAGATAACTTAATTGACAACAAGATATATCTCTGTATTTTCACATTGGGATTTTAGCACACTGACAACAGGTTCAATGTTAGGTGTCCTGTGAACACCAATTGTGTGGAATTTCATAAAAACTTTTAGCTATGTATGACAAAGAGAAATAACAGCAATGGAGGAAAATGACCCAAATGGGGACTCATTTTTACGAAAACCATGCATCCATCCCCAAATTACTAACTCTTACAGCAGTCTGAGAGGCATCATCACCACACCAGAGACTTTCTTAACTATCATTTCACAGGGCTTCTAACAAGAGGCAGCAGACAACTTGCTCTAAACACAGTGACTCGCTCAAATGAGAGGTTTAGTCTCATGATCTGGAACCAAGAAATCCCCCTGGATGAGCCCTAACGTAAGCCCAGGGCCACACTTATCAAGAACATTTATAGTGAACCGCAGAATCTGAAACTAGATGCCCACCCTTAAAGAAAAACAGCTTTCTTCATGATCTACAAGCTAGTGTTATTCCACAGAAGGGGAACTTAACTAAAACATTCTTCTACAATGATGTGAGGAAACCAGTGAAACCAGGACCAGCAAGCATTCCCAACAGCACTGGGTGGCTCCATGCACGGCCTCTCAGCAGTGGGGTGAAATGCTAGGACACCGGTGATTTGAAGTGGGATAAAAGCAGAGATCATCAGCTGAGTCTTCTAACTGCTAGCCACGGTCAAGTCCTTGGTTAGCACTCCTTCTCAAGGTGAATCTCTTCAGGGGATTATAGTAACGAAATATGAGCAGCCATCACAAGACTTTTAGAATCAAGTTCCTGCCAACAGAAGGCAGGCCAGTTTTAACTTTAACAACCTAAGCTGCTGCTTGTTTTCTACAGGGCGGGTGGGTACGAGTGGGGGTGAACCCCGCACTAAATTACATGGCAATTTGGCATGAAGTAGCTGAGGAATTAGGGGGACTTCCCCCTCTACACTAAGTGCATTAATAACAAAGGAGTTCCTGCGCCAGGGAGGTGGAGGTGGCAGGGACACTTTCTGCTTCCCCCTGGATATCCCTTCACCTGTGCACTACAGCCAATCTCCCACAGGCTCTTGCAAACATTATTGTATCATTTCATCTCTTTCCAAAATATTCAACTTCTCCCTCTTGATCAGGACCTGCCTCGCTCCCATCCCAGATCCTTCAACCCTCTCGATCCCCTCAACCTCCCCCCTTTCCCAAACCCTGTGATTTTAGAAAGCTATCGTCAAGTAACGTGAATCTCACTTCAATCTTTGCGCCACATGTAGCTCTTAAGTATAGACGAATGAAGAAAAGCTTACCACGATACAAATACAATACTGAGAAATGAGAAACAGCTATTGCTCCTACTTTAATGGATAGGATGTCAGCTTAGAAAATCAAAGGCAGTCAACTGAAAATTTGTTAAAATTATTCAGCACGTTTAGTAAGGGGGCCAAATAATGAGAGTCCGAAAACCAGTAGGCTTCTACATATTAGTAATGACCAGTGAAAAAAATCGAAGGAAAAATCCTTTTTATCACCAGCAAAATATACTAAATAACTAGGAAGAAATTAATAATAATGTGTAATATCTGTGTTTAAAAACTATAAAAATTTTACTAAATGACATAAAGATGACCTGAAGAAAATTCTGAAACATTCTATGGCACTTGGTAGGAAGATTGAAGTCAACATGAGGTCAATTCTCCCTCAACTGCCGCACATATAGTTCAACCCCAAACAGGTTTTTTAAAACAATGTGACAGGCTCATTCTGAGGTTCATCTGGAAGAATAAGTTTATAAAGAACAGCCATAAATACACACACACACACACACACACATACACACATACATATATGTAATTTTTTCAGGAAAAATAAGAGTTTATTTACCCCATCAAATGGCAGAACAGTCCACAAAAATTACAATTTAATAGTTTGCTACTATTAAAAGTCCAGAAATAGATACGAGTTATACAGAAACTTAGAATACGACAAAGATGGCATTTCCGGTGAATAGAGAAAAGATGGACTCAGTAACAACTGACATTAGAACCACCAAGTGTTTCTTCTTCCCAGCCCGTGGCTCTGTGGAACAGCTTCCCGATGTCTCCGAAATCACAGATGTCACCAAAGCCAGAAGGTGTGGGTCAGTTGCTTATAGCCTCTCACCAAGTTCCCAACCCACAGTGAGCCCACACTTGAACCAAGTCAGAATCACAGTTGTACATTTTAACGTTCGAGTTCTCACAGGAGAGCCCAGGCCCCGCCTCTCCACACCCAGAGGCTGGCCCAGGGGCCACACAGGCTGCTGCACAGGCTGCCACTGAGTCACAGGTGACTCAGCCCCTCACAGAGTCCGCTACGAGCCTGCAGCAGAGCGTTCTGGGTCCTCCCCCAGTGCTTTGCACTGCTCCCTTCAGAACAGGATGGTTAACCACAGTGAATTTTGCCAAGAAAAGTAACTGCTTAGCCTTGGAACAGTCTACCCCCATGCCGGGGAGGGGGGGCATAGTGAGAAACACTCAATTCCCATTGCACAAGGATGATTCTTCATGGAAACCTTGGAAGAACTTGGGGAAAGTGAGTCAGAAATAACACCCAGATCATCCGTATTTGCCGAGGAATAAACAAAGACCTTGATCATTTGAAATCCCGAACACGTCCCTGAGGGGAATACTGTTTAGCATTTTATGAAGTGACAGCTTACCCAGGTCTTCCATGTTCCTCTCCTGAGAAGTTCTTCTTTTATCTAGTACTGTACCTTGTGGAAGCCACACAGCATTTTCAGAAGACCAGCTGCCTGGGTTGAAGCTGCTTTATGTTTCCACATGGAAATCCAACCTATCATTATCAGAGTTCCAGCAGGGCTCCAAGGCACCTCTGGGCAAGAAGTAACTGTAAAAGCAGCCCATTACATTTCTGCAATGGGATTACTGGGAGACGCAGGGCCAGTTAACGCTGCATGTTCGTAGCTCTCGGAGCTGCCAGGACAGGCTCACTTCCAGCCACTTCACAGCGGAAGGGCCAAGCACTCTTCCGCAGGCTCCGAATCTGTTTCTCTCCTTCCTCCTTTGCTTTGGAGGGGATGGGGGGGGGGCGCACTCACATGCCTTTGTTGTGTGTATTGAAATCAATTTTTAAATGTGATTGGCACAGTTGGCAGGTACTAGTCTAGCTTTGGTGGCCAAATATATGCACATTTTCAAGAAAATTAAATTTGACTTTAAAGGAAAAATAGCACAATGCCTATGAGCACACATGAAACAACAACCTCCTTTTTAAAAAGCCAGATTTCTAGCCCTGAGTGGTGTGGCTCGGTGGGTTGGGCATTGTCCCATAGACTGAAAGATCGCTGGTTTGATTCCCAGTCAGGGCGATGCGTGGGTTGTGGCAGGCCAAGACAACAGATAGATGATTGTCTCACAGATCGATGTTTCTCTGCCTCTCTTGCTCCTCCCTTCCCCTCTCTCCAAAAATAAATTAATTAAATCTTTAAAAAAACACATGTTCTATGGGATGCTCAGTGACCATAACCACAATTAACAAAGCACACGCTGAGTTTCCGAACACTGTATCCTTCCCGAATCTGTCTCTTCCTGCACTGGATCAGTGTTTACAGGGACAGCCTCCAATGTTCGGCCTCCTGTAAATGTCTAGGATCCTAATTTTGAAACATCTGCATTCCCCACGCTGCCACTGCAGGACACAAAAGGGAAAGTGTGGGCCATTTGCTTAGTAAAATGAAATCCTGTCTTGGCTCTCCTATGATTTCACTTTCTTTTTATAGCTTGGCTTTCAAACGTAGTAATTGCATTCTTTTTTTTTTAAGACATGGATTTACACCACATTTAATTTGAGTGTCTCTATATATAGGTTTTGGTCTACTATAATAGCAAATTTACAAAATCCCACCCCTGAAGACCTAAATAGAACAGCGATTTAGGAATAGAATCTTCTTCTCCTATAAGGCAAAAATATTGAAATAATCAAAGAGAATTTGTCCATCAGCCACCAAAATACAGTGCCTAACCCCAGCTTCTATGACACGCTCAGAAACAAAACAATGCACAATTTCTTGCAGGAAATTTGGGGGTCTGGAAATTCATGAGATTAAAAATGTCATGTTGTTTCATTTCTCTTATAATCTCTTAGTTCTTATCATCACTGGTTCAGATATCAGTACTTAAATCGCAGTTAGAAAAGCAGTTATTCTAGACTGCTTTCAATTCTCAGAAAGCAGCTATAACATTCACTTCTGCTCTCCTACGGCTTATCTCTAACCAGGGCACAGCAGCAATGAGTACTTCTCCCAGAATCATGAAGCCATAGGTAACAGCGTGGTGAAGTCCAAAGGGGAAGAGCGTTGGAATCAGAGTGGGTCAAAACCCAGCTCTACTGCTGAACTCCTCTCCCTCTGTGAGCCCTGCGCCCCTCTCTGCAGACTGAGAGGGAATCCGTTCTGGAGAAATGCAGAGGTAAATGAGGTGTTCAGAAAGTGCCTGGTGGCGAGAGCCCCTGACATCAGCAGGCTCCTCCGAGTCAAGAAGATGAACGCTATGGCCAATGATGAAGCAGGATGTGGAAACGCTTTCTCCAGAGAGAAATCAGTGCACCAACCAATAACCTGCAGCTCCGTAAGTGGTTCGTGGAGCAGGGCAATTAATCTAAGGCTCTGGCTAGGACTTCTAAATGTAATGAACAAAAGCACAAAAATACTCACGTGCAGAAGGAGCTCCGCCTCATTACTGCTGAGTGTGGACAGAAATGACATTGTCCACAAGAAGCAGCCTTCAAAGGATGATGGATAACATCTGCCTCTATCCGACTTCAACCACCTCTTCACCTTTGCTTGGCCACTTGAGACCATTCACTCACAGCCGGTTTCAGACCAGGACGCCACCCAACAGCTCGCAGCTGCGAATGCAGCAGAGAACACACGGACGTGGTACAATGCCAGCGTGCATTAGCTCCCACTCACGGAGCACGTGTGCTTGGACAGAAGTAGCCGAGAAGACAGAGGTGCATTATGGAAAGATAAACTCTTGGCTGTTAAACTACAGGTTTTCCTAACAACTTTGCTTCTGATCATAACAGCCCCTCAACAATCTGCATCTCAGCAGAACTCGGCACCTCAGATTTTCCTTCAGGCCGAGACTCGGGCCCAAACCTCACCAGGTGCCAGGTACAGGCAGCATCTATAGCTGAGAGTCCCCTTGGCTACGAGTTTGCTCCCAAGTCCATTTCCTGAAGTGGTTGTAAGCAGATCCAAGTCACAATCAGACGTCGTGAACAAAAAGGAAGGATGGCAGATTTCAAAATCAAGTAAATTCATTTGCCAGGAAAAAACAGGAGGCGGTCACTGGGTTCCTCCTTCCCTCTCAATGCCCTAGTTTGAAAAACCACTTCTTCAAAACAGACGCCCAAAATGAGGAAACCTAAGATGGGTCTGAAAATGAATTCCCCTTGTACATACCCATAGCTGCAGAACCAAACCCAAAACATCACACAAGTCAGGCCTTGCAATGCTTTGCTAAAAATCCCCCATCAGTTCTAATGTTCACTAATGGGAGCCTGTGATTAAGCAGTCACCATATGGTAACCTCGGTAAGCCTTCACTCCCCATAATTCAGGGGATGCTGAAGAAATAGAAAACATACAGGTAGTGTAATATGACCAATTTAGAGTTTAAAGTACAGGGCCCAGCGCAAATAACACCTTTGGTTCATTACAAAATCTTAAGCATGTAATTCTGTAACATAACAATATCATACTCAAGCATAACATATGACATTTTAGGTGAGATATTCAAATGAAAACCATGAATTATCACACCCATATTATTACCCCACTAACCACACTCAGGCAGGCGTTACTTCTGCCGGACCCTGTAAGTTTTGCTAAGACCAGTGCAAATGCAAATATGTCATGTATTTATTCATTCAACAAACGTTTGAGCTCCTCTGGGGGACAGAACCCAGACACTGCAGAGGCCAGGGAAAAGCCATTTTATCAGTCCTGGCTTCAAGAGGTTTACAATCTAGTGAGGGCAATGCTAAGCTCATCTTCCAGTAAGGGAAGTGAGACAAGGTGATTCCAGACAAAGCCAGGAATAAAGAATAAGAGTCAAGACAACAGGTGTCCCAGACAGAAGAGTTGTCCTTTAAAAGTGGATGAGACATGGGTGAATGAGTGGAAACTGAGGAGGGTCCGGAGACAACTGCCCCAGCCAAGCTCGAGAGCAGCACTCCCCGACAGAAATAAACCATGTTGAGAAGAGTAAAAAAGGAACAAGTGAAATTAATTTCAATAATATGTTTTAAGCCAACATGTCCAAATTATTATCATTTTAGTATGCAAACCACATAAAAAACTATTGATAAGGTAGGTTCATTTGCTTTTTTGTGTTTTTCCACCTCGTGTGTATTTTGCACTATCAGCACACCTCAGTCGCACTGGCCACCTGTGGCCAGTGGCTCTTATTGTGGAAATGCAGGTCTCGAGGCGCGCCAACTCTGAGTGGGCTTGTGCAGGGGCAATGACTAAACCAATCAGGCCAAAGCAGAGACTCCATAAGAAAGCCTAAAGAGAGGCTTTAAAAAGTCAGGCCGAGTTTGGCCTTCGTCTGCATGGGGACACAGGAAGTCAGTGCCATTTTAGGACAATAACATGAAGTAAGGTCGGGTCGAGCATTGAACATGAAAGCTACGGCTCCAAGATCTCAGACTCTCAGTGATACAGCTGCCCTAATTCCATTTCCTTCCCGCTGTCTCCCTCACCAGCCCTCCGCCCTTTACTGAGCGACCCCTCTGACCTGCCTGTGTCCCTCTATCAGCCAGATACCATGTATGCCCCGCCACTCCCACAATGACATCATTAATGACCTAAAGCCTCTTGCCCCCCTTAGTGTTCGAGGTGAAGCCTTATTATTCCACACCAGAAAGTCAATGCCAAAGTCCATCTTTCCATCGCTGTTCCTGGACTGGCCACTGCCCCTGCACATGGCTTGTCAGAGTTACTAATGCCAGGGGAAGGCCCAGGAATTCTAGTTCTCTGCCTTCACCAGAATCCTCCTTGCAGCTTCTCTTTCTCCTGGGGTGTAATTCCCTATCCTGCCCTGCAGGGGCTATTTCAAACTTCCTGCACATGCCAATGTCAGCTCGGCCAACGATCTTGCCTCTCATACTACTTTTAAATCACTGTCCCTCAACTCCCTTCCTCTAAACCTTGAAATCTTTCCCTCTCTTCACCCAGCCCTCCTGCCCACCTCAGGCACTCTCACTTCCCTAGGCCATCGCCTGTGCCCAAGGAGACCCCACAGAACCACGTGCCCACTCCCCGGGCGTCTGTCTGCATCTCCATGTGTCTATGTCCTCCTGTGCTCCCCAACTCGCCCAGCTTCCCCTGCACTGAATGAGCCTTTCCCTGTCTTCAGCCACCCTTTCCCCATTCTTTTCGGTCCCCAAAGATTTCCCCTCAAAGTCTCTTTTCAAAAAGCAGGTCCTCGTTATGTCTACTTTGCCACCATCTCTGGCAGCGAGACACAGGGCTTCTGTTCCCTGCTGCTCCAAACGCTTTCCAGTACAATGGACTCTTCTCGTTCATTCACACCAACGCAGGAAAGACATAAGGAAGAAAGTGGAGTCGGCTGCATCACCGCACTCTGCATACTGACCTGGTGCATTCTAGAGACTGCCCTTCCCCTGCGTCTGCAGACAGAGGAACACAGGTCCCTTTGAAAGCAGGTTCTGTTGGCCTCCCATCTGCCTCCTCCAGCAGTACCCATGTCTCTCCCTCCGCCCCAGCAGCATTAACCCAGAGATTGTTTTTTATCATTTTCCATTGTACAAAAACAAGATCCTAGCATCCACGGTTCTTTGCCTCCTCTTTTCCCGAGGGAATCCTTCCAAGTCCAGTGGTACCGAAATTCAAGGCCTGGCTCTGCCACATTCCACCCAAGCATTCCCCAGTGGAAGGCACTCACTCTGTTCCGGGTTTTGTGCCACTACAAACAATGCTGCAATAAATATTCCTGTACAAACACACTGCACACAGTGGCTTTTACTTTGCGAGGTCAGGCCCAGGCGCCAGATTGCTGGGTCAAAGGCTCTGTGCCTTTTACATTTTAATAGACTAGCCACTCTTTTCACAGGGGCGCTTCCCTGCAGCAAGCCAGGAGGACAGCAGCCTCTCCCAGTGTTCCTGCCAGCAGAAAGTACTGTCACTTCTAAAGGTTCTGCCACTCTGACAAGCTGACGGGTAAGTTTTGAAAACTGTCCCTCAGCTCCCACCCTTCGTGATACTCAGGAAATTAATTCCCTTCTCTGGCAGCTCTTTCTAAGCCACCCTCTCTGCCTCCTAGTCTTTTTTATTTTACTTCCAAAAAGTAAGCAAACGACAGTGGCACCTCTGTCCTTTTCTCCTCCCTCTCTGCACCCTCTTTGGTGACAACACCATCCTTCCACAGGGTATACTGATCACCTCTAGGAGCTGAAGCCACATCGGTACACCCAGCCGAGACCTCTCTCTCGAGCTCCCGACATCTAACTCTTCAGGCAACATTTCTCAGAAAAGCCTGCTGAGGACCAGAAATCAATAGGGTAAAACCCAAGCTTCTCTTAACGTGCTCAAAACCTTAGGAATACCATCTTTTTTTAAAGATTTGTATTTATTTATTTTTAGAGAGGGAAAGGGAAGGAGGAGGAGGGAACCCTTAACCCAGGCATGTGTCCTAGCTTGGAATCAAACTGGCAACCTTTTCCTCCATAGGATGACGCCCAACCAACTGAGCCACACGGGTCAGGCAGGAGTACCATCTTCATCACAGGTACCCAGGTTTGAACGTCCAGGGCCAGCATTTACCCCCTACACTTCACCCCCATACCCAGCCAGCTGCCCAGCCTGGGTAGTTCTCCAGCCTCTCTCATACCCATTGGGTGCAGACCATATTCCCAGACCACCAGGGCCCCTGCGAGGGCCTGGTGCAGCCCCAGCCCCAGCACACACCCCGACCCTGCCAGTCCGACCCACCATCACCTCCCAGTTACAGACCCAGTTGAGCCCATATGTTGTAACCACGCTTTCAAGACCTTCCCAGTTCTGTCCCCACCTACCTTTCCAGCCTTTCGGCCACAGCTCCCTCCTACTCCAAACGCAGCAGGAGCACCACTGGTCGCTGCAGCTTCGAGGAGAGGCTTGTCTGATAGGAGAGCGTTTGGGGAAGAAAGAAAAAAGTAAGCAGATGTTCCCTGGAATGCTCTCTGTGGCTCTGGCCCTGCCGAAAGAGTGCCTTTCTTCCCCCCTTAGCTTTAAGAAGAAAAATAGTTCATAGAAGAAAACTGGATACATGAATGAATCATTTAATGCAAACTTACAAGAAACCACAATAAAATGTACATGGATATCCAAAATGACCACAAGTGAACAGAAGAGCAGGAACACCACCCGCCACCATCAGAAGCACCCCCCACTTATGCAAACAGCAGAGAACTGTTTTACAGACACATCTGCCCCAGGATGGAGTTGCACAAATCAGATAGTCATAAATCGCTGGCATTAAAGCTCAGCAAGACAGCCCAGTTACATCACAATAGAAAAAAGTCACTAGGGTGAACTACACCTCGCTTATAAAATAAAACTGGAAGAGATGAATCTCAAAAACGATTTGGAATACTACTCCATCTTTAAACCAGTAACTGGAAAAAGAAACACCAAAAATGATTCTTTAATAAGCACTGAGTGGATACCTAAGATTTAAACTTTGTCCTAATTGAGGAAAGATAATAAAGAAATAAGAGATAAGATCAATGACCTCAAAGAGTACAAATACTGGCTACAGAGATGAAACATATATAGGAAGCAAGATAAGGGATGAAGAAGTATATCTTCAAGGGCAAAGAAGTCAATGCAAATAGAACAGGAATAGCATGAGGTTAGTCAACACAGATTTTCTGAACCCTGGTACATGGAAAAGGTCCCCACATTCCGTGTGTCAAAGGAAACAGAATAATGAGCTGCTCCACCTAAGTTGTTAAAAAAAAAAAAAAGCCTGCCTAACCATATCAAACGTGTTCTAGCCTCACAATAATGATTAGATCCAAGTTCAATCATAGTTACTTAGCACTTTGGAAAGACCGTGAGCTGCTCCAGACTGGGACTCCTGCCTCTTCTGATGGGAAGTGTCAACGACCCATCATCCATGCTAATGGCGCGATGCAGAGTCGAAGACAATTTAACCAGCTGTCAGGGCCGGGCAGCGCTTCAGGGTTCCAGACGGCTGCCTAAGCGCGCAAGGGCTTTACGCCCCGCCCCCTCCCCAGCGAGAGCCGGGAGGAAGGAGGTGAAGTCAGACAAGCTGGGCTCCAGTCCCAACTCTCTGCCTCAATATCCTCGTCTACAGTATGGATTTCCAAATCCTTTTCATGTCGTCGGGGGGAATATTCACTTAAAAAGCACCTAGCACAGGGCTGACACCTGAAAGGTAGTAAATGGCAGTAGCTACGCTTTTCCTCCCTTCCCTTGAGCCCCTCAACCTCTCCCTGCACACCATTTCCAAACACAGAGTTCTCCAAAGCAAAAACTTTAAAGCAACAGAGGCGACACTGGATGCCCAAAGGGGAGTTCAGAGGCTATCAAACAGAATTAAGTGGAGAGGAATTTTCTTACCTGCTCCCTGGGTTCCCTAAACACTCACACCTTCAGAAGCACAGATGAGCCAAAAAAGCTGCTGACCTCCAATCCCAGCTGCCCCGCTGTGCCCTGAGAAGCATCATCGGGGGAGTAGAGGGAGGGGGCCTCCCGCCCGGGGCGGCAGCAAGGTGGGCGGAGCTGCAAAAGGAAACCCAGAAGCCCTAGTGTGGTGTCTGTCCTGAGCAGGCAGGAGAAACTGAGTGAGAGAAAGTATTTCTGTAATAACATCACAAATTGTCTTGTGGTTAATTCTGTGAAATACCTTCATGTACATTATAGAATTGTGATTTAAAGGGCTTTGCTCAGTGGGTTTGCGTGGTATGTTTGCTTTCCACACTCTCGCCCACCCAGCACAAAGGTAGAACGACTTTATTTTTGTAAGATTATATTCCATCAAAAGCTCAAGCCCTGGCTACACTGGCGTAGCTCAGTGGATTGAGCGCGGGCTGCGAACCAGGAATCGCAGGTTCGATTCCCAGTCAGGGCACATGCCTAGGTTGCAGGCCATGTCTCCCAGCAACCGCACATTGATGTTTCTCTCTCTCTCTCTCTCTCCCTCCCTTCCCTCTCTAAAAATAAATAAATAAAATCTTAAAAAAAAAAAAAAGCTCAAAAAGGGGGAGCCACTAAAACAGGTAAGGATTATCTCTCCCCTTCTGCTCTGTGAACTTTGTCTTCCTAGTGAGCTCGGAGCCAAGGACAGAGCGAGAAACAGGGCCCAAGGGGAAGAGGTGTACTACAGTATAAAATGGAACTGGACAATGTGTGTGCGCTGGGGGGTGGGGGAGGGGGCAGGAGAGACAATCAGGAATTGAACATAAAATGTTTGCGATAAACTGCCCAAAAGGAAAGACGATCTCTTTGAATGTGTAAGCTCTCCTCAAACACTGTATGTTACTTATTAACCACCCCTTTTTTCCTTTCTATAAAGAAATCCAGTACAGTATCAGCCTTGATATATTTACAATACTTCTCTTGGCAGAGGGCCAGAGTCTACATTTGGTTTTAAAAGAAGGCCCTTCCTGCATGGAAGCTATCTCAAAAAGCCAAAACACACATCGGGAGAAGCTGAGCCTCTTGTTAACATTTTCCAAGCACACAGTAGCTATGCACCATTTGGTACCCACCAGAATCCCTCCAAAAGTCTGAAAAGGCTGCCAATTTCTGTGTGCAATTACAAGAATAATTCTGCAAAAGTGTCCATTTGCAAAAACAGTTCCATTTTTTTCCTGGTATGCCCATCAAAAGTTTACTGTCTCCCCAGGGAGAGTTCACTGGTTTGAGTGAGTTGGCCACATACCAAAATAGCTGTAATTAAATGGATCTCTCAGAGCCAGATAAAGTATAAAAACTGAGGGTGTGCCCAAAGGAACTAAAATTATGCTTAGCACATGTTTGAATTATATAGTCGTCATAAAGCAAACGACTGTCAGACACACCTCCGAGGAGCAGGGCAGGTCACCAGGAAGTGGACACAGAGAAGGCGTTTCTCAGTTCAGTCCTGAGCAACGGAAGTGGCTGTGTTCAGTGTCCAGAGTAAATTATTTCACACCCAATTATCTTAATACGGTAAAAATCTGAGAAGCACACGATCTCAATTCAGTCTATTTGATTTAGAACTTGAGACACTCTTGGGATGCAGGCCCAAGGGAGAGAGCTTCTAATTCAAAAGCTAAAACCCAGACAAAAGGATCACCAGTCCAAAAGCCCTGTAACTAATGTCAGTTCCAGAACAGCGGCCCACCTCCTCGTGACAACGATGCCTTACAAGTGGCTATCGGACATATCTAAGGAATCACTTCTCATGTCACTCCATGTCGTAGAGTGCTCACTCAACATGAAAAAGGGCTGGAGCTTTTAATTTAAAGTAAACTAAATTTTTAAAATTAAAAAACTATTTTATTTATTGAGTTTAGAGAGAAAGAAGAAGGAGCAAGGGGGAGAGAGAGAGAAACATCAATTTATTGTTCCATTTAGTTATGCATTCATTGGTTGATTCTTGCCTGTGCCCTGACTAGGGATTGAACTCACAACCTTGGCATATGGGGATGATGCCCTAAGCAAATGACTACGAGCCAGGGCAAAACAAAATTAATAATTTTTACCTCTTTCCCAGGTGTAAGTAAATGGACAATCTGTTGAACTGTGCATACAGCAGTCCCTTGTCTCTAGGAAAATGTCACCAGGGCAAAGCTGGCCTCCTGTGATTCAAAGGGTACGTCTATAGTATTTTTACAATTCTGTCATAACAACACATCTGTAGCCCTGACAGGGTGGCTCGGTTGGTTGGGCGTCATCTCGCAAAGTGAAAGGTTGCCAGTTCCACTCCCGGTCAGGGGCACCTGGGCTGCGGGTTCGGTCTGCGGTCGGGATGCGGGCGAGAGGTAGCCGATCGGTGTTTCTCTCTCACATCAATGCTTTTCTCCCTGTTTCTCCCTCCCTTCTCCTCTCTCTAAAAAGAAAATCTTTTGTAAAAACCACATCTGTAAAACTTTAGAGATGGTCATGAGGCGCCAGGAGCACGTGGCGCAGGCTACACCGACCGCGGGCACTGTGGGCACACAGATTGGCATCACTCAGCACGCACGTCAGCATCCAGGCAAGTGTGGAGCGCGGGTGAAGTGGCGCTGGTCTCCGTGCGGCAAAGAGAAAAGCAAACACCAGAGAGTCCGTCCCCTGCCGGGAGCACCAGGAACCGCATGTCCCTGCAGGAGCTCGGAGGAGCCCACTGGCCCCAAGGGCTCATCGCCCCCCATCCGCTGGCGGGTGCCTCAAATGCCACTCTCAGAGCTTCTGTCTTTTCTTGCTTCAATCCATCAAATTTTTTCAAAACTACTCTGCTCTCCATCTCCCTCCACCCTCAGCTGTAAAATTCATTCTTAAAGGGGAAGCAGGAAAGAGTAAGGAAGGGCAGAGACGTACATATTTTAGTAAAGCTCCTCGGGGGCCCTCTCCCCAGACTGAGAACCTCTGCTGCAGCTAAGGCTGTGGCCCATTTTGTGTATCCTTCGGAGATATTCCAGGATATCCTTCTGTCTGTCTATCCACCTAGGAACATAGATCCACAGATCCATAGATATACATGTATATGTAAGACATATTTTGCCTTGTAACTTAGCATACTTGTGGTAGTTAATTTCATTTGTCAACTTGGAGGGTCTTGGGGGATGAGGTTCACATGGAAATCAGTGGACTCTGAGTAAAGCAAGTTGCCCTCCAAGACGCAGGCGGGCCTCATCGAATCAGTTGAAGGCCTGGACGGAATAAAAGGACCTGCCTGAGCAGCAGGAGGGAGTTCGCCAGGAGGTGGCCTTCAGGTCGTGTCTGCGCTGCCCGCTCTCCAGGGTCTCGAGGCTATCTGCCCACACTGCAGAGTGGGGACTTGCCAGCCTCCACAACCACGCAAGCCAGTTTCTTGTAATAGAAGCTTCCCTGTACCTCCACACATCCAATTGGCTCTTTCTCTGGAGAACTCTGATACACCATACTCAATACAGACACACATACACACATAACCTCAGAGATATGTATATAATCAATATATATTAAATGAAAACAAGAGTTTTAAGAAACAATAACTATCCTCACTACGTGCAGTACATTTAAATATTCTCTAAACTGGGGGTGTCAAACTCATTTCCGCCGGGGGCCACATCAGCCTTGCAGTTGCCTTCAAAGGGCCGAATGTAACTTTGGGACTATATAAATGTAACTACTCCTTAACAGTTAAGCAAGAGCTTGCTGTTGCCACTGGGTAGAAACAAGGTGCCGGTCCGGATAAAACAAGAGGGCCGGTTCAGCCTGCGCTCTAATCCATGTTATGCTCCATTAGTCTGCCTCATGTGTGTCTTAGTGTGGTTCTCAATTAAAAAATTTTTTCAAAAGCTAAATTTTTTTAAGTTTCTTACTATTTCTAGAATTAACAAAAAAATTTAACCTGACCCACTAAATTGATGTCACTGACTGTGACTCATAGTTTGAACAGCACTGCCTTATTCAAAAGGCTGCACACAGTAAACAGTGTTCTGCACCTGAACTTCCTCACTTGACATACCACAGAGATGCTTCCATAGTTATGGGTGTTTAGGTTGCTTCTATTCAGATGTTTCCTTGTAAGGACAGTGAGATAAGAAAGAACAACAAAAATAAAGCTTTCAAAAAACCCAGAACAGAGAATCATTGAGTACCAACGTCAGGTGCAAACTACAATTTGCCTGATTTCAGGGCTTCTGAAAGCGGTGACACAAGGAGGCAAGAGCCGCCGGCAGGCACTGTCCTGACACGTGGCTTACCAACCTCTTTCATTCCTTGTACTGAAACACTGATACTCCTGCTCACCCTCTTGCCCATTTTCCCGCAAAGATTCCAGGAAGGATTAGGAGACTTGGTCTCAGGCTGGACCAGCAGACTTGGGAGGAACAGGTTAAATTACTGCAACTCAATTACAGTACCTGCTGAGTGCAGGGCAGGAAGGCACACCACCGTTACCCAAACCATCCCCAGTTCCTTTCTTCCTACAGTTTCCCGGGTTCTGCCTGGAAAGTGCTATCATTCTCTTACGTTACCACAAAAGTCTCAAACTCATTGACTTCCTACTTGCACACATATCTTAAACATGTTTTTTATATTAAAAGTTAAGTACTGCCCTGGCTGGTGTGGCCAAGTGGGTTGAGCGCTGGCCTGCGAACCGAAAGTTCGCCAGATCGATTCCCAGTCAGGGCGCATACCTGGGGGTTGTGGGCCAGGTCCCCAGTTGGGGACTTGTGAGAGGCAACTGATCCATGTTTCTCTCGCATATCAATGTTTCTCTTTCTTTCTCCTACTCCCTCTCTCTAAAAATAAATTTAAAAAAATGTTTTTAAAAGAAAAGTAAGTCTTTTGGTCAGATTCTTTCAACAGTTTCAAGAGCACAGAATCAAAGAGAAAGCTACCAGTGCTAAGGGCCTTAGAAACCATCTCTACACCATTGTCTTCACAGCTGCACTGGGTCCTTCAGGGGCGTGGCGGGGCACCTCCCCCCCCCCCCCGGGGAGTAAGAAACACAAAAGGACACGAGTCCTTCTGTCCTCCACCTCTGCTTTAGAAAGCACAGCCCCAGTTTATTATCTCTTTTGAATTTGAAGTTTCATACTACATATAGCTTTGAAAAATAAAAACAAAAAACTCCCATTTCAAAGGTTTGAAAACTACCATTATTGTGCCCTTTCACCGATAGGAAACTCACTCCAGAAACACCTCAGAAATAAAAATTCTCAGGCAATCCCAGATTCCAGTCAGAACCTGCAAGGGTGGGGCCAAGAGCCTTGGGTTTGAACAAGCCCTCCAGGATATTCTGATGCCCTGAATCTTGAGAATCTATGTTCTGAAACAATCCCTTTTATACTTTCTATTGCACTCTCCGTCTTCCAGTCCTTGCATCAGTACTGCGGAGCTCAGGAAGCAAGTGCCCCCAAAACACTGAGCCCAGCCAGAGATGTCCCCACGGAAACAGTGAAGACCCTGGGAGAAGATATGCAATCCCGGCTGTAACGCTGTCCCTGCGTTTCTGTTCTCCCAGTAAGAACTCCCACGGCCAAAAGGCTCAAAGGCACGTTTCCAGGTTTTCAAGGAATAATTCCAGAGGACAGGATTTATGAATATCTCAGTGATTAAACCTGCAAATGGATGAGCCATCCTTTGAAACTGACTTCCAGAAACCCAGGATCCTGGCACCTGACTGTCCGAGACTAAACCATCTGCCAAGAGTGGCAAAAAGACAAAGAGGAAATGTGGGCAGATGATTAAACTACGAGGCAGCTCCTTCCAGGAAAACCTCCTTTGGACACTTAACAACAAGGAGGTCCCCGGCTGTTCGTCCCCCGAGCCTGCGGTAGTCAATACCGCCACACCTCCCGTTTTGTGAGGTCGGAGGTACCCGTCAGGCATCTGCGCGGCTGAATTTGCTGGCCTGCAGAACAAACACTGACAAGGCCCCAGGCAGGCTGGCTCTAAGTCACATCTCAGCCTCATGCTAGCTTAACACATTTCCAGAATCCCAGGTGAGAAAGAAATAAACAAAAGAATGCCCAATGACAACGTGAAGCTGGTATGGCTAAAGCTAAGAGGCATTACTGTCCACACATAAACATATCCAAACCAGCGATGCCTTTTTTTCCTTTATGAAGTAAAATATTTTAAACTATCCCTATTAAGCACTCACTAGATGAACTTTCATGTTGAAAAGTAAATGTATACCAAAGCAGGGGTAGGGATAGAGAAGGGGGTGAGGGGGTGGAAGGGGCACATGAGGGAGAAGCTTCTAGCTAACTTCCTGACATGAATAACGTGAGTAGTGTGAGTGGCTCGTAGGGAACATGAACGTGGCCCTGGCCTCTGCTCAGTCCTTCCCGTAGGATGTGTGAGGATGGAGGGATACCCTGTGACAATGACATCTGGGCAGGCGAAGCCTTCCTCATCTCAGCATCGCACCTGCCCCCGACGCAAGCTCCTACGTGCTTGCATATACCTGCAAAAGCCTGCATAATTCAGCCACAAAGACACAAAACTTGAAAACCAGACTGCAGACCACAGCTGAAGGGTGATATATTTTTTGACCAGACAGTAAACATCCTTTCCTTGGTCGTTTTGCTGCCACTGCCAACGCCATCCGTGGCCACCCTCAGGACCGAGGGCACTGTGCAGAGTGCCGCAGAACCGCCTCACAGCGGGACACCAGTCACAGCCCCTAGGACCGTCTCTACGGGCACATGACTTACCTCCTCCGTTGCCTGGGATATAATCACAACACCAGGTACTTTGAGATTCACTTTATAATTATTCTGTTTATAATTAATAGATGTCGACGGACTTTGAAGATGTCAGTTGCTTCTTTTTAAAGCAATTACTGACAAAAACATCATATTTATGACATAAAGGCAAGACAAAGCTTACACAAATGAAGGGGTGAACCAGATTGCTTCTAGGACTCTTTTCAGCTCAAATAGTGTATTGGGTTGGCCAAAAAGGTCATGTTTTTTTCTGTAAGATGGTTCTGGTAGCACTTAGTTGCCTTTAACTTCATTCAAAACAATTTTGTTAGATTATACTGTGACAGCTGTCATATCAGCATGCATTTAAAAAAAAAACCTTATCAAAATTGGTGGACTTTTGTGCAACCATTTTCATATTGAAGATGGAAGAAAATATGCAATGTTTTTGGCATAGTATACTTTATTGTTTCAAGAGAAGTAAAAACACAACTGAAAAGCAGAAAATGATTTGTGCAGTGGATGGAGAAGGTGCTGTGACTGATCAAACGTGTGGAAATGGGTTGCAAAGTTTCTTGGTACTATTGACATTTTAGCCAAATAATTCTTCTCTGTGAAGCTGTCTCGTGTACTGGAAGACGCTGAGCAGCACCCCTGGCCTCTCCCCACTAGAAGTCAATGGCGGGAGATAGCCAACATACTCAAAACATCCAAATCAAGTTATTGGTGAAAATTAAAACTGTATCTTTTATTTTACAGAAAAAAAGACCATACAGACTTTTTGGCCAACCCAATACATGGTTTCAACCCCCTGCTCCCACTTAATTCAGAAAAGGCCTATGTGTCTTTGGGCAGGGCACACCAGCTGCTGTAGCCGACATGAGAAGCTGCACTTGCAGCCCACGGTCTGCATGTCAAGTCCTGCTTTCCTCGGGGCAAGCTCTTAACACCCACAAGCTGTGAAGTGGCCTTGCCTTTGCTAATTCCAAAAATTCACTGGTTTAGTTTCCATTCCCATTGAAAAAATCTGAAATATTCCCTGGCTTTTTGATGTGATTCTCATACCTTTCTACCTCTTAAGCACGAGGGTGAAAAAAAAAAAGTCAAGAGCAAAGGATGCTGGGATCTAGTCCTAGCTGTGCTTGCTGTTAACTCTCATGACAGGAAATAAAGCTGGTCATTTTCCTTCCCCCAAACATTAAGCTTCTCTTCTGAAAAAATGGGTCAAATGAGATGATTTCTAAAGGTCACTCTGTTCTAAAATGCTTCCTGATACATGAGGACTATTAAAGCAACAGAACATAGCTTATGATTTGGTGCCACAGTATTCTGAAGATGTAGAAGCGAGTAAAAATCCTTGTGCCTGTGTCACGATCAGTTATATATCTTCTAAAGTTTGTGATTATCTTCTGCACGCAGAAATCTAATTGTACTTTGCACTTTGAGATTATTCAGGAATTTTTAATGCACTCTGTAAAGGCTGACAGGTTTCCCTTTAGACAATAAGAACATTATACAAGGTGTTATTTAATGTTGACAACAAAATATGTGCACGCCCCTCTATTTTCAGAACTACCCGTTTATTGATTTGCTGAAAATGCTGAGTGCCGGCTGCCGTCTCTGTTTGCACCACTCAAGCTTTAGTGAACTTTCTGACTAAGGAGATTTATCAAGCCCTCAAAATCTAGCTTCTGTGACAGATAGGTCTTCTGAGGCGCCACAGGGCAATGACTTTCTCTTCTCAACAGACACTCAGACTTCTGCAACTGTCAACCGCCCTTCTAGACTCAATTTCCTCGCCCATTTAGATGAAGGGCTACAGTGGAGCTTGGCACAGCTGGATTCAGTGACATCCCTAAATGTTTAAAGACGGGTAATTTTAAAATTGCAATTACATGGGAAGCTGTAACAGAACTAAACGAAATAGGGCTGCTAGTATTGCTTAGGAAATGGCTGTTAATCAAAGAGTTAGAAATACTTTTTTTAAGTTATTACAAAACAGATATTTCTAAGTTGATTGAAATTTCCTCTGCTAGCGTTCACTATGAATATGCTTGTAATATTATCCACAGCCCCCAAGATCACAGATAACCCCCCAGCAATGTCCAGTTGCTCCATCTGGATTCATCAAGATCCAACACACTCACCGGCCCTGCCCTCCTGCCTGGCACTGGGCGAGGGTCGCCTGTCACCCTGTCATGCTCAAATGCCAGTGAGCACTACAGCACACTACAAACACGGTACTTTAAGTTTTTAAAAAATTCTTTCTTCAGCTTTCTTACACTCTAATCGCTGCATTGAATCGTTGAGCTTCATAGCTGAAAGACACCTCAAACGCCATTTAATCCACCACCACAGTTACAAATTAAGAAACGGAAACCTGGAGCGAGTGCCACAGTTCGTTCAAGATCACACCACCATTGGTGGCAAAACTACCCAAAAGCCAGAGCTCCAAACTGGTTACTACCTCTGCCCAGAGGACACCAAGAACAAGATAATCAAACACGCGTCTTTCAGACAGTTCAGCCTTTGCTGTCTATCAGAGCGGCGAGAAGCAAAGGCACTGATGGAAGTCACATGTGCCCACAGCCTCACAGCCAGCGCCGGGTGGAATGACTGCTTTCATGTGGTGGAGGAGGAGTCCAGCGGGAGAGGGGATGGATGGGCACGCTGCTGGATGGGCCACACGGTCGTTCAGGAGATAGCCCCTGCGGTGGTGAGGACATGGTTCCTTTTCCAGAGAAGACAAGGGTTAGAAAAGGGTCCAGCAGAGCTCTGGGAGGATGGCACTGGAGGGGGGCCTGCAGGGCCAAGGAGAGCAGCACCTCCCAGTCATAACCACCAAACTCTCACGTCGAAGACAAAGAAAACGACCAGCTGGCAGGGTTTGTATGTACACAAAATGAATGGATCCAGCCTGTGAGATTTCTGGTTTCCTCTTACATACTGTGTGAAACGAAGTTATGTGCTCACGTGCCATGCAGGGCACTCCAACAAAGAATTCTACAGACAACTGTTCAGGGGGCGTTATTCCTGGAAACCACCATTTCATGGGACAACTGAGATTTTCCAGTTCAGGATGGACCAGTTCATTGGGAAAATATTTTGGTTTCTGATTTGGCAAACGTTCCTTGAGGCTCCATGTCTTCATAGAGGGGGTATTGATCATAGCAGTTTCGAATGCCGCTAACACGAATGATAACTTAGTTCATTTCAATGTATTCCAGATGTTTTCTTCTTCCACTTCTGCTGTTCATCCATAGGAAAGCCCTCTTTTAAAAGCACAGTGAAATCCATGTTAAACCAGCTTCATGGATATCCAGAATGATAAGAGTAAGCGTGACCATTATTCTATCAACCACCAACCAGAATGAGGCCCAAGAGGGAAGTTAATAAGAAGCTGATGCCTCAGCTATAGAAGACACTGGAAATCATTAGAGAACAAATTTATTTCCTCCCTGGAAATCGTTAGAGAACAAATTTGTCTTTTCTAACACCCTCGATTGTTCCAGTTCGTGGGCAATTGAGTAAAAGGTGTGTCCCAGATCAGAACTCAGTTCTATAACTACCCAATATAATGGCACTGCTACTATTTCACACTTAGTCAAGACAGAGAAGCCTTTATTTTATTTTACTTTTGGCATTTTATTATTGAGAAAGTCCGCTTTAAGAGTTGACTATTTGGCAAACTTCATAATCAGGATATTGCCTTTAAAAGCAATTTCAGTGAAACTGCACACATTCCATCAACCAGCGTTTACAAGCATTCACTAAAGCACCACACTCAGCCCACAAAGCTCTGCCTGTGATGCAGAAATTGCCAACACCTGGATGGCACCTGGTGCCAGGTGACTGACCGATGGGGACAGTGCAGGTACAGAGGGCCTGGAAGCACAGACAGGGGGCCTCGCCCTGGGAAGGAAGCCCCACTGAGTCTGCACGGGTGAAGACAAGCGAAGGAATGGCAGAGAGAGTGGTGGGCAAAGGAAGGGAAAAAGGAAGGAGTATCTTGCTCCCCCCGCCCACAGCTCCATCCTGCTGAACACCTTTATGTAAGTCGAAGCAGACCAATCACACGGAGCGGGAGGGAAGAGCCCCTCCATACGTGATTACTACCTGTTACTGTGGTAACTCTCTGTTACTACCACTTCCTGGATGCTTTCCTTGTGGCAGGCGTGGTTCTAAGCACAGCGTGTTAACTCATCACTTTTCCAATTCTCCAAACAATCATCTCTGGGGAAAGCACGGCTGGCCATGACCCCCCTTCCCGAGATGAAAGCCCTGAGGCCTAGAATGCTCTCTACTGGACAAAAAAACATCCTGAATTTTAAAATGACAACATAAAATACTGCACTAAAACCCACCCCTCCATTTTAAAGGCAGTGGAATCCTTACCTTTGACCAGTTTAAGGGAAGATTTACAAGCCTATTTCCTGTGGCGTTTCCCAAGCTACTAAAGAGGAGCATCTTTAGGACTCTAGTTCTACATCCTGTTTCCCGTGTACAGGAGTCACTTCCCAACGGCAGCTCTGGCAGGACCCCGTCCGAGGGACACACTCAGAAACTGAACCACGGATGTCAGACAAACCTGGTAATCCAACACCATGAAAATACAGTGAAAGCTGCCGACTGGATCCTGTTACTAAATCTATAGATCTCGTAAATGGAAATGAAGCAGCCAGGTTCCCAGCTGGGTGGAATGCCCGGTGAGAAGCAAGCTGGACCCCAGGCCAAACAGAATCCCAGATAAGAAACCCATGACACTCTGCGGGCGGGAACCTTCTCGGGCACCAGACTGTTCCCCGCCCCCCGGCCTTGGTCCACAAGGGGACTTCAGACCCCACACTTCTCGTTCTCTCTTAAAATCATGAACTCGCTCATCAAAGTACAAGCTTTCAAACTGTAGATTTTTATTACAAACCTTGATTCATCTACAACTATAGATGTGTTAACAGTTGGGACGGGATGGAGGAGAGGACGGAGTATGCAATCAGAACTGAGGCTGACATCTGCTGTGGGGCTCACAACCGTGTGAGACTGGGTGAGGGCCTCCCATGGGTCCCCACCCTTCCCCACTGCTGCTGGGGTCAGGGAACATCCTCAACGGGATAGAGCCCTCCCTGCCGACCACATTCCCTCGCTCACTGTGTCCTTTCCGCTTCCTCTGTATTGGGGCGGCCAAAAAGTCTGTTTAATTTGTTCCGTAAAATAAAAGACACAGTTTTCATTTTCACCAATAACTTTATTTGGATGTTTTGAGTATGTCACCTATCTCCCGCTATTGGCTTCTAGTGGGTAGAGGCTGGGGCTGCTGCTAAACATCTTCCAGTGCATGAGACAGCCCACAGGGAAGAATGATTTGGCCAAATGTCAGTAGCACCAAGAAACTTCACAAACCACATTTGACGCATTCAGTCAGTCACAGCACCTTCTCCACACACTGCACAAATCTTTTTTTTTTTTGCATTTCAGTTGTGTTTTTACCTCTCTTGAAATAAAAGTATACTATGCCAAAAATGTTGCATATTTTCTTCCATCTTCAACATGAAAATGGCTGCACAAAAATCCACCAATTTTCATAAGGTCTTTTTTAACACATGCTGATATGACAGCTGTCACAATACAATAACAAAATTGTTTTGAATGAAGTGAAAGACAAGTAAGCACTACTAGAGCCATGTTATGGAAAAAACTAAATGAACCTTTTGGCCAACCCAGCACTTCAGGAACCTTTCCCCTGTCTGTCCCCACTACTCTGCCGGCACAGCATTCGACACCTGCAAAGTTACAATTGATGACCTTTCTGCTAGTCTTGCTTTCCCAACTGCACTCACCGCAATCTGAAAAGGGACTGGTCTAAAATGCAAATCGCTCCTCTGCCTAAAACTGAAGTGATTGCTTTTATGTCGCTTGCCTGCCTTTTCTCCTTGAAGTCCTCTTACTAAAGTTCAGACATCAGAGGTACTGACTACGGTAAAGGGGCTCCCTAACCACCTGTTCCATGGTGAGGGACCTTTGTGGGGGCCTCAGTCCCTCCTCCTTCCACAAGGGCCATGGGGCTCTGTTCAGAGGGAGGCAGGGGATGATGTGCAAAGCATCGCCCAGGGCCTGGGGCGCACTTCCTGCCACAGATCCTCTCTCGTCGTGTTACCCGTCAGTGTCCCCAAGTTTGCACAGTGCTTTCACACATGTGAGCTCATTTAATCCTTCTAACAATGCAGAGATTTTTGAGGGTTGCCTGAAGAAACCGGGGCTGGTGATGTTTAAGTCTTGCAGAATCAAGGCTAGTTTGGGGACAGACCTGTTAACTCCAAATCCTGAGTTTTTCTATGAAGCCTTCATACAAGGAGTTCTGGCTTCTTTTATAGGAAACAATTACCCATCTCTTCCATGAAGTTTATACTTTTTATGACATTTAAGGAATACAAACACACAGGCCAAATTCCACCATAATGTGCTCCAAAGGACTTTGGTTTGCACTGTATCAAATAATTACTTTAAATAAGTAAGCTATCAAGTGGCTCATTCATTCATGTCTGCATTCAGCAAGTATTTTTTGCAGGCTTACTTCCCGCAGGGCACTGTGTTTGATGCCAAGAGTCTTCCCCCTCCTGAGATACTATAATTAGTCTATACCTTCAAGAGTTCCCACCTTAGGACAACGACAGAAAATACAGAACACTATTCTCATAGGTGCCTGAGTAAACTGAGCAATGAATTAAGGCCCGGGAAGTCTGGGAGGTCCTGGTTATGCCCCTAACATAACCTCCTTTTCCATAAAATGGGACAACTGGCATGATCTTTAAAGTCAGTGTACATTACAAATCCTGGAGATTCCAGGATTTCATATGACTGGCAAGTTCTGTGGCATTTACAAGTATGGCAATATATTATTTTATATCACAACTTTATAATTTTTTGTGAGAGGATCCATATGCTGATGGTAGCTTAACAAGATATCTCCAGATTGCCCCACAAATTGTTAGATGTGTTTAACTACATAGGAGTTTGGAGCATTTGCAAGAACCTTGCAGCCAATTGAGCTTGCAAATTGCCCCCACGTGATAACAGCGTTTCTCACGTGTAACTCGTGATCTTCAATGCTCATCCCATTGGAGAACCTAAATGAATCAGACATAAAGCCTTCTTCTGTTCCTTTAATTCTGTGAAATGTCACTCCAGGATGCCTTGTATGTGACATAGCAACTTATTACCACACGTTAATGTGCGCAAGGCTCTTCATGGCCTTTCAAGAATCCTGCACCCCCCAACTCCCTCAGTGCCTTGAATGGCAATCAGTGAGGAGGCCCACCACCTGTTGGCGCACACTCATGATGCCCACCCATGATTCACATGCCCAGACTCTTCCCTGTAACCAGGGAGACATCTAAGAATCATCTGGCGCACCAGACCTAAAGCAAACTGAAGTGCATTCCTATACACTGACACAGGAGGACTCTGCCTCCAAACTCATTTCCCTCCAGAGTTCTTTTCGCACTCATTCAAGGAAGCTTGAATGAGTTTCTGCTGCGTCGGCCTGAGCCAGGTGCTGAGTACAGTTGTGGGGAGGGGCTGCAGCAGGATCACCTCCAGCCCACATTATGCCTTTGGGTGAATTATGAAAGGGGCCCCCTCCAGTGGAGAGGAGGCCACCAGGGGCTTGGCAAGCAAAGTGCCCACTGGATTTCAGCCTCCACTTTTCCATCAGACAGGATGACCTTGTGCAGTGAACAACTTGTACAACTGTACAAGGTGGCATGGCCAGTTGGGTAAAAACAAACAAAACAGAAAACTGTTCTTGCAAAGGCACTGACCACTAGGGAAGAAGAGAGCTTCAAGGCGTAGAGAGAAGGGGAAAGCAAGCCGCCTGGAGAAGGTATTTGACTGACACACGAAGGGTGAGCGGGGAATCGGCAGATGGACAAGTGGAGCAGGAGCCGCGTGAGCAGAAAGCTCGCTCACTTCCAGACAGTGGTCTGGCAACGACAACTTGGAAGTCGTTTGAGGGGTGTGTGCCTGTGCATTCGGGTAAGAGGGGGCGCCCGGGAGCCATCAGGAAGGGGGACTGGAAAGGCAGGCAAGGCCAGATTAAGCAGTACTTCATACGCACGTCAGGGCGTTGAAACCCGATTCGGAGATCACTGGGGGCTTCTTCTGTAAATAACAAACTCGTGTTCAGTTGGGCCTTGCCGCGTTTTCTGCATTTTCCAATCACAGAAACCTGACCCCCTGGAGCAACAAGTCTTCTCCTAGTCGGACAGAAGTTTGCTTTTACGCCTACCCAATCTCAATACTGCACTTGTAGAAAGTAAACACCTTAAAGAACATCAGGAAACATCGTTAAGTGTGTACACACACACGTTTTATTGGTTATGCTGAAATTACAAGCGCAGTAATTGACGCCCTTTATTCGGAGCCGAGGCCTGACGGAGCATATGGTCTGCACCTGTAAGAAACTTGGAGGACTTATGATTTCACACACTTTTTTAGACATACTCTAGCTTAAGTCTATCGGAGAGGGAATTGAGACGGTCAAGTGCGATCCGTTAAAATACTGATGTCAACCGCAATTGAGGACCAGGAGGAGAGTGGGTAAATAACCATAAGAAGATAACCCCAAGATCTTCACTACACGGCGAATAAAGGTCACATCGCGACGCAAGGCTCTCTAGAAGATTAAAAGGGTCCCTGGGCCCACCTCAGAGAAAATACAGGAAACATCCCCCAAGAATGGAATTATCCTCAAGACCAAGCCGCCTTCCCCTCTCCCCCCAGTTCCGTAAATTCACCCTATTTTTGCTACTTTGAATGAAAAGACGAGGCAGGGAAGCTCATCCATATTAAGTTTCCCCGTTTCTTAAAGATAAGCCGCCCAGTACAGTCTTACTCCCATACCTTGACGGCGGCCGTCAATGGTGGAAAGAATGGACTCTTTTCTTCCTAAACTGTTTTTGGTAAATATGATCCATTGGGGACACAACGTGTCGGCTTTCCCAGAAACCTGGCACCACCGCCCCCCATCCCCACCCCCAACAGCAGGGCCCGTGGAGGGCGGTGGCGGGCGGCCGTGGCGGGACTTCTCCCCCCTTCCCAGGGCGACGCGAAGTCCCACCGCCCCGCAGGGCAGCGGACTGGGCGGGGGCTTGGCATGGTCCCCGCGGCTCTGAAAGTTGAGCGGCCGCCAGGTCGGGACCAGCTCCCCCCCGCCCGCACCTTCCCCGCGCGCTGCGCCCCCGGCACCCACGACGGCCTGGGTTGCGGCGGGGACCCACTTACACGGGAGGCCGGGGCAGAGCTGGGGTGAGCCGGCGGGCGTGGGCACCAGGGCACCGCGTGTTAAACCACTTCGCCCGGCCCGGCGCCAGGGCGCTGCCACTCCGCGGGGATCGCACCGGCTCTGCGCTCCGCAGCCGCGACCCTCCGCGCACCTCCCAGGAAAGGAGGAGAGAGCGCCGCGAACAAAGCGGAGAGGAGGTGGGACTCGGCCGGCGCCGGGCCCGCCCGCAGGGAAGGCCGCCGCCGCCGCTGGAGCAGCGCCCGCTCTGGGCAGGTCTGGGGCCCGCCCTCCGCTGCACGCCCTGGGCCCCTTACCTTTGCTCCCGCGCGGGGCACCGGGCACGGGGTACCGGGCCGCTCCCGCCCCGCCGCCGCGCCCTCAGCGCCGGGCCCCGAAGGAACGTGGGAGGCACCCGGGCGGAGTTGGAGAAGTTGCTGGGGTCACTTGGTCCGCCTCGGGAGCCCGCGGGGAGCCTCCGGCGACCGCGGCCACACTGCCCCTGGCCCACCGAGCAGCGCCCGCGCCGGCGAGAGTGGCCCCAGCCTACTCCCCGGCCGTTCGGCCCGCCTTCCTCCCCGCTCCGCCCTGCCCACCCCGTTCTACCTCACCCAGGCCCCCTCCTCCCCAGCCGCGGCCCGCGCCAGCCCCCCGCCGCGCCCGCGGAGCCGCACCCGGGGCGTCCCCGGCGCCCCTGACCCTCGCTTCCTGCGTTTTCTTCGGGACATCCCAACTAACCAAAAGCTAGAACTCGGCGAGCACTGATTAAGCGCCTACCCTGAGCTGGGCGCTCCTGCTGCCATCGGACGCGAGTGCGAAGCAGATCCACGACCTTCCCCAAAGAGCTCACAGTGGAGACGAGGTTTCCTCGGGTACCACCTAAGGCAGAAGCAGGCGGGGTCTAAGGTCCGGTGGGCAGGCAGGAGACAGAGCGGAGAGGTCGAGGTGCCACTGAAGTGGAGACTGAGAGTTCTGCCACAGAATTCGCCCTTTCCAGGTGGAGGAGCTGCGGATTTATTGGAGATACCTGAGTGACCCAGCGGGCCCGGGGAGGGGCGGGGAGGTGGGACAGGAGGTCTTGGAGAGCAGGAACGAGGGCTGTGTTCCTGGGACCACTGCCCTTGCTTTCACAAAGGCTTTCCCTGGGGGGGAGAGCGAAGGGAAGGCTGATGCAGTGCGCGTGTGGCTCCTCCAAGAAGCAGGCGCCAAGGCAGGACTCGATGTGGGGATTTTCTTAGGGGAACTGGCTGTGGAACTCGGTGGGAGGGGCGCGGAGGGAGCCTGGGCCAGAGCCAGGCTTCCTGCACATCTGCCCCCAGTGAGGGAGGGAGGGAAGCAATCAGCCCCACCTGCTCCTGATATAAGGAAGGTCACCTGCGAGTCCTGCCGTCCAAGTTCTTCATCATAGGGGTCCCCCTTCTCCCCGGAACCCACTTGCCCCATATCCATCTCTCTCTCTACCAGTCACTGGCCAGGAGCAGTCAGGAGGGCAGAGTGGCCTGGGGCACAAACCCGGAGGTGAATTTCAGAGACAGCAGCCGGGGCCCTCCATCAGTTAGGCCCCGAGAGAGCTGGAGATGATTGGAAATCTGCAAGGAAAATTCCTTCAGCTGCCCATAGTCTGAAAGAAACGCAATCGACTTTCCCACACGCAGTTTTTAAATGAAGGCCCCAGGGCCTCCTGCGAGCAGACAGGCTGGGCTCTCCACCTTCTGTGGCCACCAGCTCTGTGCACACTGAGCTAGTGACTGTGCCTTCCTGCTACAGGCCTCTCCCTGGTCCCGTCTCCGCGGGTGCACATGGCTCCGCCCCGGAATACCTCTCACTTCACTAGCCTTTCAATGCTCAATTCAAGCATCGCTGCCTCTGAGTAGCTTTCCCATTTAACGTGTTACATATTTCTGCCACAGATCTACCACACTGGGTTTTTTCCTATGATACCACCTGCTTCTTGTATTGCATTTTTCCACGCTTCCAAAATCTTAATTTTTTTCTTATTATACAGGTAATATGATCATCGCACAAACTTGGAAAAACACAGCCCAAATGTATCCAAGTCCCCAGTGTGTTACGAGCACAGTCCCTTGATAGCCAAATAGCCCTAATCTGACCCCCCATCCCATGGGTGTGAGTTGGGATCCAATCAGGAGAGAGAAACAACACAGCAATGTTTAATATAAAGAATTAACTATGAGATTTGGAGCAACGAGGGGTTGACTAGTAAGTAAAGAGAACTCAAAAGAAAATAGGAAGAGGTAAGGGTGTAAAGGGAAGCCACCACTCCTGGGGCCCCCCTCCCCCAAGCTGAGCCCCAAACCCTCCTGGGGAGGGCGTGGCGACGGCTCACTAGGGGGCAGAAAATTCAGGCCAGTAGAACTTGCTGAGAATCTGCCCTCTAGAGTGTGGGAGAGCTGCTCACAGGGAACATCTTGTGGGAGCACTTCATTGCAAAACCACCCAAAGACTGGGGTGCCAGGAGAAGCTGACACCCACAGGGTGCCAGTGGTGGCTCTGCACTGCAGGGTCTCGGCACTGGGGAAACCCGCCCAGTCAGAGTGTGGTGACCAGCAGGCAGAACCCCGTCCCCCTGCACTGTCTCCCTACACCCTCTCCTGACAGAACTGGACAGGAGGCAGCTGGCAAAGGGAATGACAGAAAGGGTCCAGATCCATTTTTATGGATAGGGCACAAAGGGTGACTTCAGAGCTGACTGGCAATGAGTTGAGAATGGCAAGACATGTCACCTCTGCCAGTCCAGGCACTGTCCAGGTTCCCTTCCCCCCTTGGATCATATACCTCCACGATCCCAGTGAATACTACAGTTCCTACAAATCTCCCCTTGCTGGCTCTGATCCCCCTGGTCATTGTGCTCCTCAAGGCCACTCCTACTGCAAATTGTCTCTTAGCACTCCCCTCCCCACCCCCACCCTTGGCTTTGCCCGAGTGAAGTCCTGGACTCCCCTTATTCAGTCCCTGCCAGCACCCTAAAACCAAGCCATGAGGGGCAACACAATTTAACAGAAGACTTGGGGAAACAGAAAAGCATCACAGAAGAGAAAAAAGTTAAAACCAAATGCTGGTCCCCAGCACATGAAGCTGTCCTCAAGGCTCCCTACAAGGTATCCTCTCCTTAGCCCAAGCCCTGTACAGGGAACTGGCAGGCCCACCCCAGAGTCCAGGCTGCACTGCATCATGGTCTAGCAGGAGAAAGTTCCTCCTCACCCGCAGTCTCAGTCCCGCTCCACTGAATACAAAATAACCTGTGGAGACACGGCTCCGTCTACGGTGGAGATGAACATTCATGTTTTCTTGGGAGGAGGAATTTAGCTCCCGACACATAAACTCACTTATTTATTAATCCATTTGTGGTGTCTACTCCATACTGGCACTGTGTCGGGAAGGAGGATTGCGGTCTGTGTACCTGTTATGACCTGAAGGAGATAGTAAACAAACGATTTTACAAATACAGCCATTCTCAGCAAAACGTTTCGGTCCATGATGATGGACCCATAGATAAGGGAGCGGAAAATTCCTCTCGCCTCGCCACGTCATAGCCGCTGCAATGTCGTGGCACAGGCATTACCCACGTGCCTGTGGCGATGCTGGTGGCCCCGGGCCAGCTGCGCTGCCTGTCGTGTACAAGCACAGCACACACAATTGGTTGTGTACACTCAGAACACTTGAAGATGATACAAATGAGTACGTTAGCGGTTTATGCAACGTCCAGTCCTGCAAGCTCCATTTATTGCTAAGTACCCTGCACAGTGCGCCATTTTTAATCTTTTATGCCATATTTTGACTGTGTCTTTTTCATGTTTACACCACCACTTACCACAGTGTTCAGTTGCTTACAGTGTTCGGCACAGTCGCATGCTCTTTAGGCCTCAGTCTGTGAGCGACAGGCTGTGCCTCACCGCCTAGCATGTGCAGCGGGCTAGACGGTCTAGGTTCGTGTCGCTGTGCTCTGGGACGCTGTGCTCTGCGCAATGATGAAATCCCATAATGATGCTTTTCTCAGAACATGACCCATTGTAAGACAATGCATGACTGTTATTTTTTAAAGATTTTATTTATTTATTTTTAGAGGGGGGTAGGGGAAGAGAGGGAGAGAAATACCAATGTGCAAGAGAAACATTGATCAGTTGTCTCTTGCCCCCAACTAGAGACCTGGCCAGCAACCCAGGCATGTACTCTGACTGGGAATCGATCTGGTGACCTTTCAGTTCGCAGGCCGGCACTCACTCCACTGAACCACGCCAGCCAGAGCTGACTGTTACTCTTTTTTATGTCTCTGCTCAAGATGCAGAGTATAATGACAGTTAACATGGCTCTGGGGCTCGAGAGGGCCCCCTAGAGGAAGCAGCATTGAGCTGGGCCCTGCAGGATGATTTGAGTTGGATCATTCCAGATAACATGGTGAATCTGAGGCTCTAAGGTGGGAAAGAACTGGGACCCTTCTAAAAGAAAACAAGTCGGAATAAAGTGACAGGAGATGAGGCCAAAGAAGCCAGCAAAAGCCAGTCATGCATGCTCTTGCAGGCATGGTGAGGGTTTTATCCTTAGAACAAAGAGAACGCCCTGGGCAGTTTTAAGCACCAGTCTGGTCAGGGGGCTGGAGAATGAACTGGAGGGTACATCTGGGAAGAGCGTGGGGAGCATATGGGAAGCTAGTGCTCAGAACAGAGGTTGGACCTGGAGAGACAGACTGAGAAATGATTGGCGTGGAGGAAGAATGTACAAGCCCTGAGCATGGCCGAAATGCCCATGGTCAAGACTGCAGAATAAGAAGGGACAGAACCCTCAAAAGGTGGGGTGGGTCAGCAACAGGAACAGAGACGGACAGCCAGGGACATGGAGACGATCAGGAGGTTACACCAGGTCACTCTCACCATAGAGAGGCTTGGCTTCTCTGTTTGACTAACCAGATGCCCAACGACAGCAAATCTGCTCCCAAAGAACTAGAACTTCTGCTCGGGGCATAGCCATCAAAACTATTCAGCTACAGTGCCCTCCTCTCTCCTAAAAAGTTAAAAATAATATGAGATAAAAATAACCACTTTGTCATATTTTCTTGCAAAATCTTCCTATGAGAATTACTGAAATCTAAACTCCTTGAGGGAAAGGATCATGCCTTCACCTTTCTGCCCCCAGAAACTCAGGACATTTCCTGGCCCATAGGAGGGGCCCAGCAATCTTTCCAGAATCTTTCCAGGACCGTGCAGTGATTCACTGGGACTTCTGGTAGCACGGCATTGAGCTGATGGCTTTGACAAACAAGTCATCCTTCCCCCCACCCCAAGAGCCACCTGAGAAAGAGGTTCCTTAAAACTCTCTTCTTGCTTTTGGAAAATTCTTTTTTTTTTTTTAAGTTGTGGCTCTCATCTCTCTTTCATGGCACCAGAGAGAAGAGACTCGTCCTGCCCTGTAAACTCTGCCCTGGAGTCGGCCTGGGCCCCACCAACTCCAGGAATGACACAGGCGCACACACACAATAGCAGTGCCCCCCAGAATGGCCTATGGAACACCCATCCCCACGGACGCAAGGGCAGCTCTGTGTGGGCGAGAACAGGAGTCCAGCAGCAGTTATGTCCACTAAGTGCCTTTGTATCACTGCGTGCCCGTGACCTTCACTGGCTCAGGCAGGCTCTCTCCTGGCACCCTGGGACCTAGCGACCAGGTGAAGGTCACATGACTCAAGTCCAGCCAATGCTCCAGGGAAATGGCCTTTGCACAAAAGTCCACATCTCTCCTTCCTGAAGACTGCTGGGCCAAATACGAACGGGTATTTCAGGGGGCCGCTCCGAGCTGGCATGATTCACTTCGCTGCATTTTTCAAAGTCCTGAAAGAGAGAAGGCAGTAGGACTGAGTACAATCCCAAAAGTCTACATTTAACCCCAACATCTGGATCCCCACCTTCGCTGAATCCACCTTCAAACCACCTGAACGTGTGTAGGTGGCAGGTAGAGCTGGAGAGTGAGCGCACACCTGTGCACCTGGGTGATGGATCTCTCTTTCCCTTGGATTCATCTGACCAGTTTTCATTCCCACCGGTCAGTCCCTGGCGCCTACTTTATCTGTCTTTGGAAGAAGACTGATACGCTACTCGAAAGAAAGGTCGCCTGGTAGGATCACTCCTGGATGATAAAAGGTCCATGTTTGTTTGGAATACTGCTCAAGATTGCAGATCTAAGAACCATGCTTAATCCCCCAGAGACTCTCTTGGTCAGGAGCGACACCGCCCCTGTGCCGCCCCTGAGCTGGGAAGCATCTCCAGGCGTCCCCAAGGAGGAGGCAGGGGCTTCGGAGCACCCTGGAAGCGTGCCGCTCTTAACTTTGAGAGCGAGTTTGCAGTGGAGCAGCCCAGCGTGCTGGCCCCTGTGTAATCCATATGCAGACACCCTCCAGGCACAGGGAAAGACTTTATCCTTGGACTTCACCCTCAAAAGATAGAGCATCAAAAAACTGCCTGTGGCATTGATTGTTCTATGTTGATAAAACTCTGTTATTTTAAGTCCCTCTCATTTTTTCATAATCCATACAGTCCGTCTGGTTAACATATCTGAAAACGTAAAAGTTAATATTTTATGAAGGAGCATAAAGGACCCATCACGATGCTCTATGCCTTAAAGAAGTCCAGTGCATTCTCGCTCACCAGTGCTTTTTTGGCCAGCACTTATTTTCACTGGAGCCCTCAACGTAGGAAATGTGTTTGCTAAACCCATAAATTTTTGCAGAAATGCAAAATATGAGCACGCCTTTCCTCTCGAATTCCCCTTTATGGCCCTAGGTTCCACTTCTTCAATTCCCTCATCCCATTAAACTTGTTCTTGGACTTTGTCACCGCCCCTCTGGTTGGACTCTTCCCGAATTCCTTCCACTTCCTCCCAGCCCTATTTATTCATATGTTCGGTCGTTTCCACTTTGCCCTGGACAGCACAGTCTCCGGAACTTTCTGTCCTATAAGTGCTGCTGCCTATTACTATTGAAAGTATTGAGCTGCCTATTATTATTGAAAGCATTGAGAGCCAGGGTTTGGATGTCACGGTTCTAAATGGGTAGGAAGGGAGAGGAAAACAGATAAATGTCTGCCTGCTGACAAAGATAACTCAGGCCGCATTCGCAGTTGAGGGCTGTTGGCGCACAGCCATCTGGTGCAGAGACAGGGCTTTTGGAGGGAAGTGATTTCTGAAATTAGATTATGGGGAGACTGGACCGCTGCCAGGATGTCAGAGCCAGCAGCCTTTGCCCCGCACACGGGGGGCCGCCACACCCACGGAGGTGGACCGGGCGCAGACGAGCAGAGATGTGTGTCCGCCGCTGCGTGCCTCCTCGGACAGTTGTACTCCGGTGATATGTAACTTCGGGGTTTCTGTTTCAAAGCTGGGGTATTAAGTGAACTAAAACCTGACCTTGAACTCAGATTGATATGCTTGCCAATTTCTTCTCAGTCCAATATATCTCAAAAGAAAGAAAAACAGAGTCTTAGGGTGTGCTGCAACAATCACAGTAATCTTCACCGAATGCACCGCGTGGCTCACATGTTTACATGCACACACATAAAAATACATGTGTTTCAATGTCAGTGCATACGGACTCGCCAGATTCTTTCCACAGCTGTATACGGGGCTGTGACATTTTATTATTTTTTATATATTTATTTTTGGTGCCTTGATCAAGGATCAAACCCATAACCTTGGCATATTGGGATGACACTTTAACTGAGCTATCCAGCCAGGGCCTCCTTTTCTTAAATTTTTTTTTTTAATTTATTGATTTGAGAGAGAGAGCTAAAGTGTGAGAAACATCATCTTGTTGTTCAACTCATTCATGCATTCATTGGTTGACCCTTATGTGCCCAGACCGTGAACTGAACCCACGACCTTGGCATACCAGGACCACGCTCTAACTAACTGAGCTACCCAGCCAGGGCAGAACTATTACATTTTTTAAAAAGGAATTTACAAACATCAGTGATCAACAGAATATAGAAATGGTGTCATGCAGAAGGAAAAAAAAATCTGCTTTTTAAGTTTTGTATCTAACACATAATATAAATACTTATCTGAATTAACAGGTACATGAATTAATGACCTTTCCTACCTCAAGTTAGAGCAATAATACTTTGAACTTATAGTTATTGTTCGGTTTTTACACAAAAGTAAGTCAGAAGCTTTAAAATCTGACCTTAAGTCTTTTAAATAAGATAAGCTTTCTACAGGATTATATATAAGTAAAGCCTTTCTATAAGACGTTAGCTTTGCATGATTACACTGTAAAGAATAGGCTTCCATAAAAAACTTTCAAATCATTTTGACATTAAAATGTTCTCTTCTAGATTCCTATAAAACTGCCATCAGTACCTACAGCGGCTCCCTGAAGTACATGATTAATGGAATCTGGCTGCCCCCAATTTTCCCCTGCTGTTGTGCTGAGTTTTAAAAAGATGTACATTTTACCATGTTTTAAAGGGAAAAAACGAATGGGAAGAACTGAGCTATTAGCTACTCTTTAAGCCTCTGGAATAACCTTCGCCCCTCCCCTCCCAACCTCCCCTCCCGGGAGGGGGCTGGGGGCCCAGGTTCGCTCATCTGACGTCCCCTGTCCTGGAATGAGCACGCCAGCAAACACACTTCCCCTGCGGAATCCCCTCATGAAAACAGCTTGTCTGACAGCAGCCGCTCCGAGGACAGGAGAAGAAACATGAGTCTGCATCGTCCGCACGCGCACAGCCTGCCATGGTAGAATGTATAGAATTTGTAAAGCAATCTGGGCTCCTTTGAAAGAGGTTGACCCAATTTATCACACGTCTTAGAAAAATCCTTGGTTAAAGTACGATTTTCTATAGGAAGAGGAAGGCATCACTTTGCGTGGAGTCCCACCTGGCCCTGCAACAGAAAGAAGCGATGCACCCGCCCCTGGTAATTATCATTGACCAGCAGCGCCCCTGCGGCTAGCTCACACAGAACCCTGAGGGGTTCCCAGCTCACCTCCAGGAGAAGCAGGCAGCGGGTGGAGAGATCCATCTTCCTTCCACTGCAGTGAGGTCCTGAGAAACAGTCCCGCCTGGGAAAGCACTAGAGGCATTTTGCGACCTCCCGTGGCTGCCCCAGGGTTGGGTGAAGGGAGGGGCAGCTGACAGGTGGTGGCAGGGGACTTGCTGTGAGCCCGACCGTCTCCCAGCTCCTGCTTAAAAAAAAAAAAAAAAAAAAAGTGGATGAACAACAGGTGAGCCTGAGAGTCACCCCAGAGGCACGCCGCCTCATGGCCCCCCCACCCCACAGTCTCCTCCCCTCCTGCCAACCCCCGTGGAAAGTCACATTTTGCATCTATTTTAGTTCTAATCCAACACAATTTCATCAGTAGAAAAAATACTTACTCCTGGGGGGAAGACAAAAAATAAATCCAAGAGAGAATGAGAATGATTCCCACTGCCCTGATGCCTGCACCCCTGGAGGGGTGACCTTGACCTTTCTCCACGTTCGCTTCTCCATTCTGATGCCTCCCTAGACTGTCCCCCTCCTCTCTCCCACCATCACCCCTCAGTCAGCAGCGTCCCCACTCCCTGAGCTGCTGAGAGCTGTCTTTGGTCTCTCCTGACCTTCACTCCCCCACCACTTGGTCCCCAGCCTTCTCCACCCTACCTCCTAAAGAGTTCCCAACCTCCTCCTCTCCACCACTGTTCCTGTCAGTTCTGCCTGGACAGGGGCAGCAACCTCCCGGCAACCCTCAGGACCTCGGAACCTGCAGGAGTGGCCTGGGTGGGCGAACGCCTTCCCAGGTCTGCCTGGGTGGGCCCAGGTCTGTGCTTTGGTGCTGACGACTGTGTGTTCTCTCAAGGTCACCCCTCCCCAACTAGACAGTGGGCCCCGGGCAGGGTGGAGCGTCACTGTGCCTGGCCCAGGACTTGGAACATGACAGGCAGTCTGGCTCGACACGTAATCGAGTCACCGATGTGTTCTGCACAGCCGCGTCCATCTCTCGTGGGCCCTGCCCGGGGTGCGGCACCTGAGCACCTAGCCCGCGGGGCGGGAATCTCTTCTCTTTCTTCCTCTCTCACCTCAGGCTCCCCTGTGACCCTGTTTAACATAACTGGGTTCTAAAAATCTCCTTTTCCACTTTTGCTATTTCATCAGGGAGCTGGCCACCAATGAGCCTTCCTTACTGTCCCCTGTTGGTCACTCCTCCCTCCCGGGGGGCGGGGGAGGGGGGCAAACGGCCTTCGTCAGGATTCATTCCAGCAGCAGTTCTTTCCCGCTCTGCCTCCCAGAAATGTCACACTCTTAGCAGAGGCTCTTCTTTACAAAGTTCTAGTCCCCTCCCCTTCTGGCCACCCGTCTCTCCACCACCCCAGGTGGTGACACAGGGAAATGTCTAGAGCGCTCCAACCGTCACATGCTGTCCAAGGAAGTGACTGTCACCTAACAGAAGGGGAGGCGTGTGTGTGTGTGACAGAGAGAGGAGCACTCACAGTGCGGGGTGGCGGTGAGAGAGAGGGGCACTCACAGTGCGGGTGGTGGTGAGAGAGGTGGTGTGAGTACAGTGCAGAGTGGTGGTGAGAGAGAGGAGCATTCATAGTGCCAGGTGGTGGTTAGAGAGGGACACTCGAGGTGTGGTGTACAGTGCAGGCTCTCCCCCGTGTACAAGGGTCTTACTGCTTCTGTGACTAACTGATACGTGAGTTCACTTGAACAACACAGATGATCTCAGCACAGAACCAGCACTAGGTGAAGAGATTCGGCCATACACTTACCCAGGGAGAGGAAATTCACAGACCGGTGACACTGACATGTACTATTCACTCTGTGCCAAGCCCTGGGCTCGGCGTGTTCGACAGTGCACTCCGTTTGTATCTGATAACCACCTGACGAGGGAGGTAACCTTATTGTCCCATTGCACAGATGAGCAGCAACCTGAGGCTCAAAAAGGACAAGCAACCTGCCCGCAGCCAAGAGCCAGTGCCCAGCTGACTCAGAGTGGATGGGAAGACAGGACTCTTCATTAACGAATGCCTCTCTGTTTTGAAAATACGGTTCCAGATTTCCAAGTTCACAGTCATTGCTCCTGCAATGACATTCATCAAATGTGGCTTGTGGATGCGGACGACCCAGCTCCAGGCCGCCTGGGAAGCAGCTGGCCCTGGCTCCTGCCCTCAGTGTCTCCTGCAGCTCCCAGCACAGGGCCCACACAACAAACAGCGGCTGGCTGTCGCTAAGAGCTTAGGCTGTGAACCTTCTCAGGGGACATTCGCGCTTTAATTGAAAAACTGACGACACCTTTGAGAACCAAAGGAACACACTACACAGTGGGATCTCAGGCACTCTCATAAACAGCGAGTGCAGCTTGGATGGGGCGGGGCGGGGACTTCCAGGCCCCCACGGGACACAGAAAATATTGCAAGGGCGCTAATCTCAGTCACCGCCTTCCTGATGAGACCTTGGCCCGAGGGGTTTTCTTTCTGCAAAGTACAAAGGGGTTTTCTTTCTGCAAAGTACAAAGGGTTGTAAACGCTATTCAAGCCTGCCTAGCTAGCATCACGAAAGAAGAACCAGGAAAAGCACAAGTCTCCTGCCACTGGCTGAATCAATGTGCATAAGACAGTGTCGCTGGTGCAGATACAGACCTGGGCAGGGGCAGAGCCATACACGGAGGGCAGAGGGTCACTGCGTCCGAGGGAAAACATGGGCTCAAACCTGGGAGCACTGCTCACGTCATAAGGCGGGCACAGCAGGGGCTTCCTTTCTCAGCGTTGGGCCCGAGTCAGTTCGGCAGCCCCCTTTCTGGTCGGCAGGTTGCACCCCTTTCCTAGGGCTGCCTTAACAAATGGCCATTAACTGGGTGGCTTTCAACTACAGAAAGGTACCGTCTCATAGTTCTGGAGTCTGCAGGTCTGTGGCCCAAGTGTGAACAGGAATCCCATCTCTGCTAGGGCTCCACGGCAGGTTTCACACCGTCGTCTCAGCTTCCGGCAGCTGCCCACGGTCCCAGGTGTCCCTGGCTTGTAGGCACGCCCCTCCAGTCTCTGCCCTGTGGTCACGTGGCACTCTCCTGTAGGTCTCGGTCTCTGTGTCCCTTCTGGTAAGGACATCAGGCACACAGGAATGAGACCCTGCCTAATGACTTCATCTAAACTTGGTGTGTCCACAGAGACCCAATTCCCAAACGAGGCCATATTCACAGATACAGGAGTTGGGACTTTGGTGTATCTTTTGAGAAGACACAGTTCAACCCCTGAGAGCTGTGGAATACTGAATCTCACCACCGAAGAAATGCAGTTCCATCCAGTTTAAAGCTCCAGTCTCCTTTGGACACTTACTTTGTTATTTAGGATTCTCCCACATTCCCTGTTCCTCTCCTTTTCTCATTCTTTCTGGACAGGTAATAAGTCCCAGGAGGAGGCCAGGCTGGGGGCAGGCGAGGTGCTCATCAGAAGCATGGCACAGCCGGCCTGGCCCGAGGGGCAGCAGCCGGGTGGTTGCCTTAGTCCTCCCTCAGTCCACCTTGCCTGGACTCGAGCCCCAACCTTAGTCTTTATAGCAAATGCTGCATCGCCAGGTAGGCCATGGGCAGTGTCCTCATCTCAACCCAGAGACTTCTTCCGGTCTGCTGGGCCAACTTCAGCCTAGTGCTGCACCTCGCTTTGGGGGACAGGCAGGCTTTGGAAGTCCCGCTGCCATTGCACTTGGGCCCTTGGGGTCCAAAGGGCCTGAGAGCTGTCCATTTTCTCAGTCTAACCCTGGATTAGATTTCTCTTTTCTTTTCACTTTGCTGCTTCACTGGATAAGGGCTTGTCAGAGGCCCCAAGTCTCTGGGGGCGGAACCCGAGGGACACTGCTGTGGACCCCCAAACTCTCCTCTGTTTATTTTGTCCCCATCCCCAGGGGTGAGGCCCAGGAATCAGAGGGCAGAACCCCACACAGCAATGAGAGAACCCGTTCTCTGCTTCCCAGTTCTGTCCCGTCTGCCCAGCCCGGGAGAGGTGTCCATCTCAGCACCTGGTATCTGCATGTGTCTAATGGGGCCTCAAGTCACTTGAGTGTGACAAGCCAGCCCAATAAACTTCAACATTGAAATTCAGGCCTTATGTTTACATCCAGGCACTGTAGTTCGCCTAGTCTGGCACACACCCCACCGTGGCCTTTGTTTGGGGTTCCAGTTTCAGAGCAAGGACTACAGATGCAGGGCTGGCTCACAGTACCAAGAATTTGGTAACAGGGAAATCACTGGAAAGATTCCTATTCAAGCAACATTTTCAATTTACTTGTACGGAGAAATCTTTCTTGGAAGCCTTCTAAGTTTCCAGTTCTTTGATGGAGACTGTGTTTGAAAGTCTGGCCCGTGGGTTCCCAGCCTGTGAGCTGAAACATTCTCCTGTGGCATTTTCACAAAAATAGTGTGGTACTGAGAGCTAGAAGCCCCTGCACCTTCCATGTGCACGACTGTCTCATGCTCATCTCTTCCTCGTTCATCGAGCACCAAGTGTGCCGGCACAGCGCCGTCCCTGCACACACAGACGTGGCTGCTGTCCCGGAGGCAGCTCCAGTCTAGACCCCGTGAGTCCGAGGCTAACTGCACTCCAGGCCATTCTGAGAGCTGGAGGGAGCGGAGCTCCTATCCTCTCGCCAAGAAGAAAGCAAACGAGTCCAGCCCAGGGGTTCGGAGTCACCCCTTCTCCACCAGCCTGGTGGCTTTTGAACAGATATAGCCCCGGCTTGATGCCCAAGTGGCACGTCTCTATCTGAAGGTGTGTTTGAGTCACCATGAGGAAGGACAGGGGGATCCTTTGTAAAATATCACCTAAGTCACAACCTCAATCAAGGGGAAACAAAATTATATTGCATTTCCAAGCCCAATTCTGCAACACAACCTCCATCATGCAGCGTTGTGTTCTGATTACACCCCCCAAAATACATAGGTGTTATTTAAGTGAAAGGGACAAATGTGGCTGTTGAATTCAGTGGCTGTGGAAAGACGGTGACAAGGAAATCAGACACTAGGAGTAGAGAATATTCCGGATAACGAGGACAAACAAGAGTCGAACGGAGCGGACGGGAACCCCGCCTCCACTACTTTCTAGCCGCTGACTTCGGGCGAATCGCTTCGTCTGCCTCTGACTTGGCTCCCTCATGTGTGGGGGGGGGGGCAGTTCTCGCCATGGGGTTGTGGTGAAGACTCACACACTTGTGTGGGGTGCAGCACACCGCCCTGAGACAGGCACACACGCGTTGCATATGTTCACATCACTACAGTTTAACTAGCAAGTCTTCCAAAATTATCATTGGTGTCACCTGTAATCTACGACCGAGAAGGAATTTTAAGAATTCTCAGGGGCTCTGGAGGAGGGGGTTTTCTGGTGCAGAAACAAGCTGGCTGCACCAGCTTGGAAGAGCTGTGAGGCACAGCATGGTGTGGCGCTTTGGGGCACCCAGATTGCTCCGTGGAAGTGTGACGCGCTCATGAGGGTCAAATGCCTCTGTGCCTTAAACACCGATGTATCTCCCCCGCACATTTCTATACCTTCTCCAGCAGTCTAGTTTTAGCTTCCTCGGGAAAAGCTTCCTCAATTATAAGAAATCAGCCATGTACCCGGTAGCAAGACAGCAGCAGAAAGGGTCGGTCAGGATTTCCATTTCAGAGGAAATTCACCGACGGGCCTGAAACCAGAGACGGGGAGCGTGGGTTAATAACGAAGGGGCGAGCCGCTGTGAGTGGGCCCTTGTGCGCCCTCACGGGGCTCCGCACCCAGGGAGGCTGAAAGCTATGTTTTGTCCCCTCGGTGGTGTTTCTTCCTCACAGACAAAACAGTTCCTCTTACGAAGTGGTTATTAGCGCACATTCCTGCTGACCTTCTGGGGAAAATGCCTCGAGCTGCTCACTGGATGGGAGACGGACGCTCCCTCTGCTCTGTCTTGTGTCTGGTGCAGCTCGCTGCCAAGCCCCATGGGTGTTACCGTGCACAAACATGCAGTGAGAGCAGCCCCCTTTTCAGAGGGCTCAGTGGGGGGCAGGAAGGGCACCGCAGGCTTGCCCCTCACACGCATGGGGACAGGGCAGGGAGCTGCCCACACTCAGCCAGGCCTCTTCGTGCACGGCGAGGCAGACTCCGCCAACATCTCCTCTGGGAAAAGTGTGAGCTTGCGCAATGTTCACGGTGACCGGCCCGTAAGCCTTTGTTAACATGAAGAAATATGTTCAAATCACGTGAAACGAACAACAGTCGAGCAAAGCAACTTCATGATAGCGTTCCCTGTGAGTATAAAATTGGGCACGAAGATAAATCTGGAGATCTTTTTCCCCACGATCCAAGATACAGGTGGGAACTCATGAATCTCCAGATAACCTCTTGGTCAGCTCTGTTGACGATGAGGCCAGGAGAGTGTCTGAAATATGAAGACCGTCTCCTGAGTCCCATCATTGAAAACATTCTAGTACGATTAGGGGGAAGTAGTTTCAAATATCTTTTGAAAGGAAGCTTCCTCACCTATTATCCTCGAAAGTTACTTACAAAAATAAGAAATGAATCAGTGTACATTTATTACCTGGGATAAAGCAGGTGTTATAAAATGAGCATAAGCATCTCTGTTGCTGGAAATTCAAGAACTGGGAAATTTCAGCTGTTTGACGTTGTTCCCAGAAAATATGACTCAGGGTGGTGGGAGAGGCTGGGGCACAGTTATGGTGGGTTCTTTAGGGGGTGGTGTTTTGGGTCTTTTTTTACCCATGTGCACAAGAGTGAGATATGACTGTGTAGGATTTGTCTTTTGAAAACTTAGGTTTGAAATTTTTTAAAAATTGATTGGAGAGAGAGAGATAAACACCCATGTGAGAGAGAAACACAGATCACTTGCTTCCCATACATTTCCCAAGTAGGGATCAAACCCACAACCTAGGTTATGTGCCCTGACCAGGAATCAAACCCACAACCCTTGGTGCATGGGGCAGGGCTCCAACCCAGCCAGGGCTAGGTTTGAAATTTAAGCAAACTAGCTATGGCACAAAAAATACTAGCCTTCTTTTTTCTGGTCTTTATGCTTTTAAAATACTTTCCACATCACCCATTCAGGAGGGTCTGCCTAGAGTTGAGAAGGGCGTCAGTAATGGGCTCTTGGTTAACACGTACTGACTGCTGCAGAGGGAAACCGAATGAGTTCAAGCTGTTGGTGCACTTCCAAGTCTCCAGTTCTGTCCTGAAACGTACTGGACACTCCTACGTGTTCAGTGAATGAGTCAATAAGTAAATGAATGGATGACCTAAAAATGATGAACTCAGTCACTATGTACCAGAAGAAAGAAGAACCTTGTTCAACAGAAGGAAGAAGACAAGAGGAAATAGTTAGAATTAGAGTCTGAAAGTATAATTTACTTAGGACCCGTTCTGTTTTCTAATCCCATTTCTTCTTCCTCTCTGCCCCGAGTCCCTGCCCAGCCGGTGGCCCGGACAGGAAAGGGTACAAGTATTGCCGTTCCTGGAGCGACCTGCTTAGTGTCTCTGCGTTAAGTAACAAGGTGCTGTAAGGCTGCTCAGTTCAACCCCTCACTGTGCAGATGAGGAAAGCAAGAAACCAAGTGACTTGATTCAGGTCCTTGGCAGAGGCTCTGAACATTAGTGACATCACACCATTATTTACTGCCTCTGGGGGTGGGGCTATGGGATCCCAAATAACACTTACCATATACCTGCCTGGTATCAGATGCCCACCCCCGAACGTGGGATTGGGTTTGTTGCGTTCGACCAATTAATGGGCTGCTTTTGCATTGATTTTGAGAAGAACACTCTGAAAATGGTGTTCTTAATTTCTATTTCTCACAAAAATGACTGGGGGCAGTGCCAGGTTAAAAATGCATATTTTTGACTTCAACTCCTGAGATTCTAGCTCTACTGATGTGGAGTGAGGTTACAGAATCTGAATTTTCACAAGCATACACAGGTGATTTGGATGCCCAAAGTACATGCTGAGAAACAAATGCTTAGCTCAGCGCAAGCCCTGCCCCCCAGCAACGCCGCAGGAAATGGAGCCGTTGGCATGACCTCCGGCAGGCGGAGGAAACGTGTGAGCACCGGGCCTTGCAGAATGCTGCGGTGTCGTCACCATTTGAAATGCAACTTCGATTACCTATGCTTGCCACGACAAGTGCTATATTCAAAATCGTCTGGTTTTGTTAGTTCTTTGACACTTTATGAACATCAAGTTCTCCTCTCAAGACAAGCTAAATGCCATGCTCTTGACAGGATGGAAAGACCAAGGGGGCACCACAAAGATGCAAGGAGCTCCATGTTGGAAGGATCAGGAGGGCCTAGTTTTGCCTACAGTTGTATCCCTAGCACCCACATTTGCTTTGCATGTAGTAGGTGCATGATTATGTGTTTACAGATGAATCCAACGCAAAGGGACATGAAATAGTGTGAATATTTGGATAAAGCCTCGGGATAAATAAACACCAAATACTTATAACTATAAAGTTGACTAATCCTTTACTAGGAGAATAATAACTCGAATGTTTAAGAACGACCAATGACAAGTCTGGGAGGAAATGGATGGCAAGACATGCAACGCTTGAGAGGAAATCTGACCCTCCTTCCTCGGACCAGCCTCTGTTCCTAAATTTTCCATTACTCTAAACCACAAGTTTCTGCATGGCTCAGTGTATTTTAATTAAACTCTGAGGATGAACACAGACTTTCCAAACTTCCTACTGGTTTGGACCGTTATGCTTCAAAGCAGGGTTTAAGGAAAACAGTCTGGAGTGGGTAATATTTGCCAGCTCATTAGAAGTTTGCATTACCCTCCCCCAAAACAGGACCACAAGACAGCAGAGCGAAGAGTCACCCTGTGTATGGACACCGCTTAACACTGACCATTTCCTTGCCTTTCAGGATGGGCATTTTTGTTCTCCACTCGCCTGTTCTGTGTCCACAAACTCAAGTTCTGTGTGACTCAGGCTCCGAAAATGCTTCCCTTGGCACCCAGCAAGGATATTCCCCACACGGGCCTCAGCAGCGGCCGTTCAGGGAGATGTAAAGGCCAGCGCTTGCATCCCTGCCCAGTGCCATCTGTACTGGTCCCAGGGACCCTTGCCAACAGCCACAGTGGAAGGTGGAGGCTGGAAGGGGGAGCCGTGTCCCGAGCTCAACTCTGCTCCTGGAGGCTGCAGAGGAAACTGGGTGGGACTGAGGACAGGCAGATTTACTCTCTCCTTCCTTCCTCTCTCCCTCCCTCCCTTCCTTCTTTCCTTCCTTCCTCTATAGGTCTCATGTAAAAATAAAAGGGCCAAAAATCTCAAAGACACATTCAACTAGCAGAGATTTCTGGGGACAGCACTGGCCTTTTCCCATCTGTCCCTCTCTCCAACTCAGTCCCTAGTTACTATGAAAAAGAATGAAGAAACAAAGAGAAAAATACGTAACTAACCCTCACAGGGCAGCAACCATTACACCTTAATCTGAAGAACATCACCGACCATAACCTGCGTAGTCTGTGCAGATTAAGTGCGGGCCGAGTGGCCCACAGAATCAGGTGGTATCCTTGGCTACTGCAAAACCCAAAGAGGCTGGCAAGGGGGTCCTGGTACCTAAAACACATGCTGTAAATGACCTGCATACTGCACACAATTATGACATTCAGCGAGTCTGCCAGCTCTATCATGTAAATAAGAAAAATATGTATCTTAAATACTAGACAATTCGATTTCTTGGACAATCCCCTCCTACAGTGGACTAAGAAAATTATTTTCACTCTGCACCTGTTTATCTCACAAAGAGGAGTATGTTTCAGCTGAGGATCCCAGGGATGGCTTGGTCCCCACACGTGCGCCCGAGCACCGCTCAGCTGCATTCCAGCCCCAGGGCTGCAGAGTTCCAGTCCGGGAAGTGAGCGGGTACCTTCATTCCCCTCCTCTGTTCTCAGATTCCCAGGTGGGCATCTGCTGGTGGCCTTACAAGGGAATTTGGATTCGGAAATAGCGCCAGGTGTGCTGCCCTTGCCACAGAAAGACCGGGTGTCTCTGGGTCTTTCTGCTCCTGAGTGTCCATCATCCCCAGTCATCCTCGGCATCCTGGCTCCGCCGTCCATGAATAGGTGCAATGATCTGCGGCAGCTTAATGCCAAGAGCACAGTCCAGGAAATGGTCATCTGAGTGATTCATGTACATGTTCTCAGCCCCATCGGGCACTAACGAGATGGATGTTTTGCTAACAAATCTCGTATTCATCAACATTCACTTAAGGTAATCTGAGTTGGCAGTCGAAAGCATATTTTTCAATAAGCAGCCAAATGTCCTTCTATCAGACCTCTGGGAGAATATATTACCAACTTCTGGGAAACCCCGTTTGCGAGAAGTGGAGCTGCCGTAGGTTTAGGAGCTCAGGAGCGTAGGCGGCCTGCCCCGGATACCTTCAGCCCACGTGTACACACGCAGTCGGCGGGTCCACCGCCAGAGCTCTGGAGGCCTCCACCGTCGTCTCCGCCCAACCACCCCCGCCAAGCAGGCTCAGGGGGCCCAGCCAGCTGCACCATCCTGGCAAAAGGACTCAGAGGAGGTGCAGGGACAGCGGACAGGTTCAGAATCTGTGCTCAGAGACAGACATAAAACCTGGACTGTGAGCTCTTGGAGATCATAACTCAGCTGAGGAGAGAAGATGGCACCCATCACAGTCTAAGTAACGCTATGGAGCAGCAGGTGACCGTCTGTTGTAGGATGGAATGAGCCTCAAGGAGGGAGAGGGGGGCATTTTGGCAGGACAGGGAAGCTGCTGCGGAGGCCCAGGACCTGAAGAGGAAGAGGAAAGGGGTCCCAAGTGATGAAAGGATTCTTGAAGCAGAGGTCGTGTTGGGACACGGAGTGCCCTGAAGTTCAAGCTGGGGGCCGGCCTGTCCTCTCCTGGGCAGCCCAGAACACCAGAGGCTTCTGAGGAGGGGAGAAGAAGCCAGTGGAGCACAAAGACTAATGCAGAGGCTGTGCCAGCGGGAGGGGAGGCAGAAGCTGGCCAGAGTGGAGCCACCAGAACGCTGTCATCACTGTCCCGGTCCACAGTCTCAAGGAGGTGTGCGCATGTGCCCAGGCGTGCTCAATTGTATATTTTAGGTATTTTAAACGAACACACTAGTTTAATAGAAAATGCACATGTTATGCACTGAATTGTGCCACCCCCAATTTATACACAAAGTTCAAAGCCTTAATGTAACTGCATTTAAAGAAGAAGCTTTAAGGAGATAATAAAAGTTAAGTAGGGTGATGGGTGTGGGATCTTATTTTAATAGACCTGGTATCCTTATAGAAGAAACATACACCTTTTTCTGCCTTACAAAAACATATCCCCACACACACAGCTCTCTCCCTCTCCCTCCCTCTTTCTGCACCAAGAAGATGCCAGGTGAGGACACAATGAAAAGGTGGCCATTTATAAACCAGGAAGAGTGCTCCCACCAGAAACCAACCCCAACAGCCCCTTCATCTTGCACTTCTGGCCTCTAGACTCATGAGGAAACAAATCTCTGTTCTTTAAGCTGCCCAGTCCGTGGTGACGGCAGCAGACTAATACAGTATATAACGCATAAGCAATCAATAACTGGATGAGTGAATTATATCTCAATTTTCTAAAAAACTTTCAAAAACTAAGGGACACGTGCAAACACACTTTGCTCACGTGCACGACCAAAGGAGGTTTGGGGGAGACGTTCCAGGTCTGGGCCCTGAGGGGCACGGCAGTGAGTGTGAAGAGCTACTTCAGAGGAAAGGTAGAAATCCAGTGAGCCACTGGGTGTGGCAGCCAAGGGTCTGGGGTAGGGCTTGGTCAGGCCAGCCGGGGGCAGACCTGGGCAGTGGGATGGCAGCAGTGACAGCTTCAGAGAAAGGAGAGGGAGACTGAGGCCTGGGAAAGCCACGGCAGCCTTTTTAAAGGAGGTCATTCGTGGACCCACCTCCCCAAGAACGCGGGTGAAGACTCGTTTGCAGGCTGGCTCTAAAGGGGCGTGCAGGAAGTTACCCCTGGCAGAACCATGTTTGGGGCACAGCTCTGGACCTACGGCAGAAAAACATTCAGTGGTCCCCAAGCTGTGATGGGCGGGGCGACTGGCTGACTGCTGCTCCCAGTGGCTATGAGCAGGTCGAATGGAAGAAAGTTGAAGAGGTGTAAAAGGAGCAAAAAGACAGATTAGGAAACTAGCAAATAAGGCAAGGCAGCACCTGAAATCAGTAACACAGCGGAAGAGGCAGCAGAAGTTGTCAGAGAACATGGTGGTATCCGGTGGGCTTGGGGGAGGCCTGCTGCGGGCCGCGCATCTCACAGGTGAGAGTATCTGACCCCATGGGGCTGCCAGTGAGCAAAGACGGGGTGGTGACCAGGCGGTCTCTCAGCAGCACCTGCCACCAGACTCCCAGGGTGACGAGGAGCGACCAGCCGGGCAACTCAGCGTCTGCCATCTGAAGTCGGGCGAATTAGCATCTGCTGTAAAACAACCCCCGTGGCCTGTGTGCAATGGCGCTCCTGAGCAAAACACGCTTCCGCTTATTTAAAGCAGATGTTCTTCCCTCTGCGTTACAACACAGCGCCAGTAAACAAACATTTGTATTACAGCTTCAACATTAGGGCTGACTTTCTTTTAAAAGATATGTTTGCAATAAACTGAAGAACCATAATGCCCTTTTGTGGAAGGACTTACAAACAGCAGCATTGTTAAAGATATTCAACAGATTTATTATCAAAAAATAAGCACACAAATAAAGGAGGTCACTGATGACCAGTGAGACAGCGCTTCACAGAGTGGTAGGGGCAGAGGCCAGGGGTGGGGGAGCAGAACAAGAAGAAAGAGAACATGTGGACCCGGCACCGGGGCTGTGGATGACACCCGTGGAGGCCATTTGGGTACAGCAAGGAGCCGGGTTAAGGACAGTTGTAGTGACCCTTCACGCTGCATGTGTTCATCAAAGCTCCAGATGAGAAGTATGCATGATCCACCTCTCTTCTCCACGAGACAGGTCCATTCAGTACACCTGTAAATGGTCCAGATTTCTGGACGGGCCGTTCCTCTATGTCCACAGCCCTGCTGAGCCCAGACAAAGAAGCCGACAGTGAGAGCGTCTGCTGCCGGTGAGCATATGCGGAAGCTGCAGGGCATGAGGCCTGGGCACAGAGCATTTCTAGGGACTCCGCACACTGGTGCTGGGGTCCAGCCCGTAGCCCCAGGGAGGCTCGCACTCCAGTGGGGACTGGGCACAGAGAGCGGATGGCCTGCAGACTCCTGGGGCAGTGCACACAGCAGCCACATCACAGGATGGGCAATGGCTGCGTGTGTCCCTCACTCTTCCCCACAAGAGGACCACACCTCTGGGTAGATGCGGCTGAGTCCAGGGGAATTGAAGGACTTCCGCTGAGAATACTGGTGAGGAACACGGACTCCGCCACCACCTGAGTGAAAGGGCTCTCCTGCTCAGAGGCACCCACCCTAGGACCCCCTCCACACTCCAGAGGATGTTGTGGGGTCCCTCTCTGTGTCTTCACACAGCATGGGTACTGCAGAGGTACAGGAATGGGAGCTGCCATAGTCTGAATGGTCATGCCTCCCCCAAACACACATGTTGAAATCCTAACCCCCAAGGTGACCATACTAAAAGGCGGGACCTTTGGGAGATGACTGCAGCCTGAGGGCGGAGCCCCCGTGAATGGCCCTTGTGAAGGAGGCCCCGCAGAGCTCGAGTGCCCCTCCCACCATCTGAGGACACTGCCAGAAGGTGCCACCTATGCGGAAGTGGCTTCGCCAGACACCGCATCTGCCAGTGCCATGATCTTGGACTTAGCCTCTAGAACTGTGAGAAATATCTTATTTATAAGCCACTCAGTTTACGGTATTTTTGTTACAGCAGCCCAGACGGACAAGGACAGGCCTCAGGGAAGCCTACCATGTAGCCAGAGCCTGGGAAGCCTCTGAAAGGCCCGGGAGGGTGGACGCATCTGGGATCAAAACCAAGGTGGGGCCTCCCTGGCCTGGAGATTCTCCTTCATCAAGAATGACTGCAGAAACCTGTACGATTTCTTGAAGTACTAGTTTTACATTCAAATTCCTTCAGCTAATGTCCTTAAAATTTCCTGAAAATATCCATTCCTTACAAATCACTGTTGTGATCTGCATATCTCTGATCCTCAAGGGAAAAGCGCACGGTTTCCTTGAACTTGGTCCTTGGTGAGGTGAGCACTGAAGGTAACAACACAGACAGCTCTGACCGCTCGCCTGGCACAGTCAGCAGTGTTTCTGCAGACGCAGTAACTCAACGCACACACCCTGCAATGTGGGCACTTTCATCACCTCCCTTTTATAGAGGGGGAAGATTAGAGAAGATAGGGCCCAAGGTAACACAGGCTGCGAGTGACAGAACCGGGATTTGAACCCAGGCAGGAGGCTCCAGGGTCTGTGCCCCTGACCACTGTGCTATACTGCCTCAAGAATGAGGAAGACCCTGAAGACCCTCACCTAGAAGAGGGCCCAGGCCAGCGGGGGGGGGGGGGGGAGAGGAGAGTAAAAATGCATTATGGACGTGATGTGGTGAGTGCAGGGAGAGAGGCATGTGCAGGGACCACAGGCACATGGGGGAGGCCTGCAGCCTGGTGCAGCGGGTCCCAGAAAGGCTGCCCAGAGGGGCTGAAACATGAGAAGGAGGGTAGAGAACCATGCCAGAGAACAGCAAGAGCAAAGACTCAGAGATGGGTCATTTGGGGACCTCACAGATGATGGGCCCGAGGTAGAGGAAGAGGCACCAAGAGGGGAGCCTGAGGGGGCAGTTGGGGAGGGCCACAGAAGCCCCAAAAGCTGGGCTGGGAGGCTGGATTTAACCCAGAGGGAGATGGGGAACCATGGCGGGGTAGCATTCCCAGGGAAGCAACATAGTCAGACATGCCTCTCCTTCCTGTTCCCCCACTACCAGGACATGTTTATTGATTTTAGAGAGAGGAAGGGGGAGACAGAGAGAAACATCAATCAGTGCCTCCCCCAAAACACCCTGACCAGGGACGCAACCCACAACCTAGGTACCTAGGCATGTGCCCTGACTGGGGACCAACCCAGAGTCTTCTGATGTACAGGACAAGGGTCCAACCAACCAACTGAGCAACTTGGCCAGGGCTTTTTTTTTTTTTTTTTTGACATGCCTCTTCTTTTCTGGAAGGCGGGAGAGCCTTAAGCCAGCAGGGCAGGCATAAGATGGATCAGGAGGTTAATGCAAAGGGTGAGAGATGAGCAAGAGAGAAAAAAATGGGTCAGAAAAAGAGCGTTTATCACAGTAATTTCTTTTTCTCTACATGCACACCAGGATGTGACAGCCCCTGCCTTGTCTGGCAGCTGAATATATGCTCATTTTGAAAACAGCAAAGGTAAGGGTGTGTTTTTTAATATGTGAGGGTGGGAGCTTAGCCTTTGAAGCTGAACCGAGGATCATCTGATTTTCTTTTCCATCAGAATCTCTGCAGGGGGCTGTGCCCTGAAGGAGCAAATGAAAAGCTTCCACATTACGAAGCTGGTGGCGGAAGACTGCTCTGCTCACCTCCCCACACCAAGCACGGGACTGCTCTTAGACCTCTAAAAAAATCTCAGATTTCACGCCCAGGCAGTTGCAGGGTGAGACATTCCTAACCACCCTGCTCACTTCAGGACGGCCTGCTCTTTAAGAACTTGTGAAGCCCTGCAGGTACCAAATAGAATGCGCTACTGACCTTACATTGAATCCAGATAGCTGGGGAGGAAAGGCTTCCGATTCTGCTGGACTTAGAAGCTCCATTATCTTTGGCACCATTCTGTCCTAGAAGAAAACAAAACAAGTGGATTTGTTATTACTACTCACACAGGAATTACCAACTCACACCCCATTAAACGAAAAGCTCACATTTCATGGACAGGATGAAATACAGATCAGAACAAACTACTGCGCTGATTCATGCAAAAGCTTCATTTGAGGTAACTTAGTTACGGAGGTAATTAAGCTTCAATTACGTAGGTAACTGGTGGTTCACATTGGCTCTCGGGTCGGGGCAAGTGTCTGCGGAACAGTTACACGGAGAGGTTATGGAGAGAAAAGGTTTTAGGTGTGAGTTTGACTCAGGCTCTGCAGCTGAGATAAGTGACCTCTTCTTTGGTGAATTTGTTCCAGGGAATGTAAGACGGACGGCTCCGGAGTTCCTGCTTGCGATCACAGGATTTTGGATGATGGGTGAGATTCTTCTTTTCACAGATAAAGAGATGCCATCAGGATAGAACACCTCGGTCCAGTGGCCAGTGGAATCAGAAGTTAACCAGCCAGAGCTCTTTCTGAAATAAGAGCCCTTAGGAAGACTTTTGATTCCCCAAACACTCTAAATATCATGTTGACTTTAAACTTATCCTATAATCTTTTTTAAATGTGGAAGTAATTTTCATTTTTTGCAAAGAAATTCTAATAATTGGCTCAAGTCTCAACTTATCATGGAGACATGAGCCCCGCTGGGGTGTGACAAAAAGCACTCTCCCCCGTGACCTCCCCCTGTTTCAGCCTGTCCCTGGAGGGCAAACCTGTCCCTGGCTCCACAGCACCGTGGAAAGTCTTACAGTACTGGCCCGGGCTGAGGCCTTGGGCTAATGAAGTTCAAACCTCTCATTACACTTATAAAAACTGCATCGCAGGCAGATGGTCCATTAAAGGGAGAGTCAGATCTCGGAAACCCGAAGAAACGTATGTCACCGAGCATCTGTCGGTGCCAGGCCCCATGTTCTCTGCTCTGAATACATGATCTTATGCGGGCCTCGCTGCTGCTCGCAGGCGAGCATGGGCACGGAGACTTGGCTGAGTTCTTCCGTTCAGCTGACATTTATCTGAGCATCTGCTACACGCAGGCAACAAGGTGGGTGCCAGGTATGCAAAGAAGTGGACGCGAGTCGTGTCCCACTCACAGGAAGGCTACAGTCTAGGGAGGGGTGGGGGAGGGGGCGTCGGGCACATTAATTTGTGATGTGTTGTTCAACCGGAAGCTTGTGACTCCTTAGAAGGCCATGAGATCAGGTCAGTGGGTCTTGATCACTGTTACAAATAAACGAATGAACCAATAAAGTAGAACAGAACACAGCAGAATGGAAAACCTCAGCTGCAGGCAGTGAAGGCAAGGAAACTCACAATATAGGTCAATATACCTGTATCAATCATGTAAGTCTGCAGGTACTGGTTTGCAAAGTAAAATATATTTTCTTTTGTAGGTCATGGTGCAAAAGAGTGTGAAAGCTCTCAGTTACACAACGAAGTGGCAAGTGCTCTGTTAGAAGTTGATACAAAATGATGAGAGCGAAGAGGAGCGAGTGTCTGCCAATCAATCAGCACCTAGCTCCAGAGTGAAACAATTTTGGTCGGGTTCCCCCAACAAGAGGTCTCTAGGATGAGATGCCTACACCTAATGCTCATATCGAAGAAGAGCTTCAGAAGGACCACTATGAAATTTCAGGGACTAGAGAAGAAAACAGTGGGGTCCCTTCTCTTGCACCCTAGGAAAGACAGTGGGCACCTGTGAAGCCACAAGAGGTGCGATGACACCAGTCCTGTGTTTGCACAGTGAAGACAGGCTCAAGAAGAGGGGATTAAATCTCAGGAAGATGGAACCCAAACCTAGCCCTGATCTCCAGCTGTGTGGGAGGTGCTGGTAGGTCTACAAAGAACAGAAAGGCTGGGTCTGCAGCGAATTCCCACCGTCCCACCACTGAGAGTGCAGGGCAGCCTGTAGGGTCTGGAAAACAGGACCCAGGAAGCCAGGCCTGGGCCCTTTAAATGACCTTCATCTTGAGAGAGGAACCTCCTCTGGGAGGGCAGGCTGTGATCTCCTTAGCGGGATAAAATCGTGATTACATTTTCTGCTCTTTTAATGACACTTCCGTCGGATATATTCTGGAACACCACATGTACAGGTCAGCTTTGTGGCGATCCACCGGACGGCCACCTGGAGATGTTTGCTCGGGTTTCTGAGTAAAAACTCCCATCGATGTCTTTGATTTATAAACAGGCCTCATTCACTGTGCAGGGAGGAGCAGGACGAGGAGCTAACGACGCACTCAGCACACATGGCGCGGGAACCGGGACAGAAAAGCAGACCCTGGAGCAGCAGGGCCTTTGTGTTTTAACCTGTGATTCTGGTTGTCGCTTTTCCTCACAGAGCCGTCAGCTGCTTTCCACTCTTTGTCCAGAATAGAGATGACTGTACTTAATCTGATGATTACTGCAGCCTGAGCACATACATCACCGCATCTGTGGTATCACAGAATGAAAAGCTACCCCTAACACCAGCAAGACGACTCTGTCTTTTCTATTGCCAGTCTAGATTCAAAAGAAGATTTTGTAAAATTTCTTAGCCTTTGAAGCTATGTCTCTCTTTAGGTTTTACCATGTTTCAATTAAAATTAGGTGCTACGACTTTGTTTTCAGAAGCCTCAAAATTATAGCTAACAAGAAAAATTAACTAAAATGAGTGTGTAGCTAGTAGAATTTAATTCGAATACTTTAATTTCTACTTAAAGATTGTTCAATAGACAAATTATAAAAGGGTGGAGAAAGTAGCTACAGTTTTTAAAAATATTAAAATGCATTAAACATTCTTAAATGAGCAAGACTAAAGTTTCGAATCTAGAGACACACGGTTGGGTGGTAACACTTAAAAAATCGAACACGAGAGAGCACCTCAGACGTGGAGAAAGACGCACACCTCTGACCCGAGCGGGGCCCGTGGGAGGGGTGGCAACAGAGCGCTCTCTACCTTGAGTGGCGTTCTCCCTACAGTCATTCACGAAGCTGTACACTTGATTTGTGTGGCTTTCTGTATCTCTGGAGGGTTTTTTCCTTTTCAACTAAAGAGATTCTTTTTTTTTTTTTTTAAAGATTTTATCTATTTAGTTTTTAGAGAAAGGAAGGGAGGGAGAAAGAGAGGGAAACATCAATGTGTGGTTGCCTCTCGTGCGCCCCCTACTGGGGACCTGGTCCACAACCCAGGCATGTGCCCTAGTCTGGGAATCAAACCAGTGACCCTTTGGTTCGCAGGCCAGCGCTCAGCCCACTGAGCCACACCAGCCAGGGCTAAACTAAACTAAAGAGATTCTCATAAAAAAAATTATTTCTTTGAAATAGAGAACTAACAGTACAGTCACCAATTGTTATTTCCAGGTCTAGCTGGACAAAAAGAATTAAAACAAAGCCCACGTTCCCTTCACTTGCCATCCAGGTGCTCTGTGCAGGGCGGGGCTGCAGGCCAGGGGCCCTGTCAGTCACTGAGTGGCCACAGGTAGACTCTGCCTCCGCCCGTCTCAGTGTGCACTCAAACCGTTTCCATGGCAAATCAGTCTATTGTACCAACAGATGGAGGTTTTACTAGCTTTGGGACTAAATTTTAAAATGTACGATCATCCAAAATGCACACATTCTTCAGCTTTATTTCTGCTTTTAGCTATTAATTGAGTTCCAAGCAGCTCAGAATTCCCTCCCCGCACCGGACCGGTCATGATGAACCCCAGGTGAATTCCACCAAACACATTGGGGCCAGCGGCTCCCCAGGGCTGCGCTTGGGCAGGCGGGCGGGTGCTGGCAGAGGCCTCTACTGTACCTCCTGGCCTCGCTCCTCGGGTGGGGGGAAAACAGACTGCAGGGGACACAGGCCGTGGTTACAGGAGTCCAGCTCTCCAGAGCCTACCTTCGCTCCTTTTTTCTCTGTAGCTGAGGAAAACACTCGCCCCTTTCTGTTCATCTGCACAGAGGGCCGTGTAACAGAGGAGCACGAAGAGGGAGAGGAAAGCCACAGCCACGTGGGCCAGGATGATGTCCAATCACAACCAACACACCCAGAAAGGGAGGAAGATGGTAAGCGACAGGTTCCTTTCTGACATTCTTTAAAATGAATGCCCGGCCCTGGAGGAGGCGGCCGACGCGCTGCCGCTCGCGGAAGCGGTGTGGAGCAGCGTGGAGCTCCGCGAGCGGCCTGCCCGTCCCAGGCCCAGCTCCAGACCACGGTGCAGCGGCTGGGTCCCGGGGCTGCAGTGCGGCTGTCCGTGCGCTCGGAACTCTCCGTGCGCTCGGAACTCAGCGCGGCTCCTCTCCCTCCACGAGGAAGGCGGTTTGGCACGCGGGAAGATGCTCTTCTCTGCCTGTCACATCCTGCAGACCCCTCCCCACCACCACACCCTTGGAGCTGAGTCTCGGGCCACTGACAAATGCCGTGATGGACTCAGAAACCCCGGCCACATCGGGCTGCAGCTGGGAGCAAGCCAAGCCTACATTCTGGGCTGTCATATTTTGAAGCTATTTCGCCTGAAGCATGTGGGTGAAATTCACATAAATTTCAAAGCAACATAGGATTGTTGTGAAATATAAGGGGCCGTATTTCTTCACCTGCTTCTATGAGTCCATCTCCTCTAATGGCTAAATCCACGCATCATTCTGCATTACTCACTTGGAACGAGACACAGAAACACTGAGCACCACGGCAGGGGGCACTTTACACCCTGGGAAGCCTTAACACATGACCATCGTCCAAAAGCTGGGCTCTCCCATCATCCCATCACTGTCAGAAGGGGGTGTAAGAGCATGGTTTCCCACATCATTTGAAAGGAGGAAAACTCCTTTCTACGGTCCCTTACTACAATGAGCTGAGTGGATACAAGGGGGACACAGGGGTTTTATGGGGTGACACTGCTGTTATTAGTGCTAACCCCTAGAATTGGGCAGTGTACAACCTGTGATGTTATAACATCAGAATATACTCTCTGTGTATTTGCAGATTCAGTATATTATAAAAGCAATATGTATATTATATATTCTATATACTCGGAAATCAATTCGTTTTATCATATGCCTGTGTAAATCTTATTGTTAATTAATAAGTTAACTAATAAGTTAGTTAAGTTAATTAGTTAATTGTTGTATTTGCTAAGATTCTAAATCAGCATCACTAAGTTAATTATGTTCAGTGCCTAAGTGTTAGGATTTCTTTCCCTCTTAATTTTTGAGCATAAACCTGCTTGAAAGTCAGACTCAGTTTCACTTGCATCAATAGTGATCTTTGATCTCCCCGCTCCACCCCATACCATTTCATTGATTACCAAAAACTGGGCAGGATTCTTATCCTACCTTACAACTATCCCTCAGGTCTCCATCCTCTCAGGCCTTCTAACACTTCCTCTGGACCATTACACCAGTTTTCCAACTGGCCTTCCAGCTTCCAGTGTCTCCCAAGCCAGTCAATCTATCACATTATAGCCAGAATTACTTCCCCAAACACAGACAAGTTTAGATCACTCCTGTTTTTCAGAAACTTTACTGGCTCTACATTCCCAGACAGATGAAGTCCAAACAAATCATTGCGGCATATGACCAGTTTAAAGCCTGATCACATCATCAGTCTGGGCTAAAATGTTTTCTACCAACCAGCATCCACTCATGCCTCTGCTCAATGAACACCCATTTGGCCCTCTTGAAAACAGGGTGGATTCTGGAAGAGTAAAGAAAGTGTAACCCATTCCCAGACCTCGGTATGCACACAGTTTGGTAGGAGACACGGGCATGTCAATACATAAGTGTAACTGAGGCAGTGACTGTGGTGTGGCCCCTGTCTGGCCCATCAGTCTCACATCCCACTGATGCCCACTCACCCATTCTTCCGGTATTCTAGCCATGCTGAACTTTTTGCTACCCCAAAATGTGTCAGGTTCTTGATACCTGTATATCTTTATCTCCAGGGTTTGGAATGTCCTCCCCAAAGCCCTGCCCAGTGAGTCCCTATCCATCCTGCAAAACTTTGCCCAGTATCCCCACTTCCGTGAGGCCTTCCCTGATACTCCCAGGTATAATTATGTGCCCCTTTTTAGGGGTGCCTGGTCTCACTTCATACTTTGCTGTATCAAATTCTTACATTGCACTGCAATCATTTGTTGCAATGCTCTTGCCTTCTGCTGCAGCGAGGGCAGCCCTGGATGCTAAGGAGTCGTGGCACACGACTGGATTGGAAAGTAAATGCAGAGTGGTAAAGGTCAGCAAGGGAAAACCAGGCCCTAAGAGCAAAGTCACTCAGTTAATTAGCCCATAATTTTCTCAAGGCTAAAATGGGTGACTTTCCCAAGAAGAATCACTGAGCCAAAGTCCAATGTGTGCGTCTCTGCAGGTGAGCATCTGTCCATGAGTGTTCACACACAGGAAGAGACGGGGCGACATGGACAGGCATTTAGCGCCCCTGTGGCCACTGCCCAGGCCAGCTGAGGGGCTGGAGGGCAGAGGGAAGTCGCTGCCGCTTCCCCAGCCAAAGGCAGCAGAGGTGGGAGCGTGGTTTCTTCCCCACCGACTGGGACCCTGCAGCTCAGCCCAAGACCCCAAGACCCCGGGGGTCCCCAGTTGCCCTGCCTCCTTCTCCACAGGCACTGGGGGAAACCGTCCATGCCCGACACAGCCGGCAGCCTGCTCCCTCAGCTCCCAGCACTACCCTCTCCCGGCCAAGGCACAATTACGGCTTGCCTGATCCTTGGAAGGATCTGAAGTAATCACAGGACAGGCTCCAGATGCCCGGGTGTCACTGCAGCTCCTTATTACAGTAACTCCATCCCCTGTCCTCTGGGAGGCCACAGCAGCCTGCCCAGCGTGTGGAGCCTGCCATTTGGCCAGGCCTCCATCCTGACGCCATCAGGCCAACCTCAGTGAGGTCGGCTCCGGGGAGGGTCGCTTCATTTCACAGAGGGGAGAGCTGTAGTTCAGAGCAGCTTACCCAGAAGACACTCAGAAAGCACAGCCGTCCAGGCAAGTTACGAAGCAAACCAAAGCTGTGCTGCGGACATTTGAGAAAAGCTCGTCCCAGAGCCACATGCGCAGCCACAGTCCCTGGGAAGCAAAACTCGCTCCCCGTTTCTTTTCTGGAATGAAGTCTACAGCACCACTTTTGAAGTCATTACATAAAATTAACTTCGGAAAAAAAGAGGAGCATGGCCTAATAAAGTCTGGTTAGGAAAAAAAAACAGTTTCAAAACTGCCCATCTGCCGTATGGACCCCAGAGCCCCCCAAGCCGAATGAATGCAGTGTCTGCCCAGTGAGCCATGGGGCTTCCAGGGACAGCCCTGCCCAGGCTGAGGCAGAAAGAAGCCAGGTGCATCAGCATGCATCTCAACTTCAAGCGGAGCAAAATCTCCATTTCTGTAAACTCCCCCCTTCCAGATGAACAATGGGCTCCCCCTGCCCCGTTGAAGACGAGTCCTGTCCCACCCCCAGAGCTCCCCCAAACCACACACTCCTCTCACAGCCTCGGTGGTCATCTGCAAACATCCTAACCTCAGCCAGGGCCGTTTATAAAAGGGCTTGTGTTTAACTTTATTCTATTTAATTCCAGCGCTTTCTTCCAGTACCCAATCTGTACATAATTAAAATCACATTGCAGCAAACGCTGAATGGTATGCTAAGTTTTACCATATGTATACAATTGCCTGGTTGTAGAATTTGGCATGTCTGCAGTGATCCATTACGAGGGGCGAGCCTGGCTTATTTTGGAGTATACGTTATGTGTTTTGGATCGGGTCTGTTTTCTACTTTTACTGACGATGTCGTGATGCTTAACCCTTTGTCAACGGCCACCACGGCGTGTCCCCGCAGTTCCGCAAGGATACCCCTGCACCTTGGCTCGAAAACTATCTGACTCACGAAGGAAGGCTCCTTTGAAAACTTTCCATTTTCTGAACCCAAATTAGCTGTCTCAGTCCTAACAAAGGCTGAGCAGATACCATCAAAGCCCAGGGCTCCAGTGGAAGGAAGGGAGCAAATGCCGATGGAATCATCGCTCCCAAATCCTAGAGGCAGACAGAGGGCACTCCTTGAAGCTTGAAAGAGGTAATTTTAGGACAAAAAGAGGAAGTTCTGTACTACTGTAGATAATAAAAATATAAAACTTGTGCCCCAAGAGGTAGCTGATAAAATACAAAGGGATTCACAAAGCAGTTTGCAAAGGCCCTGCTGACAGATCCACCTCTGAGGAACATTCCTGACATTCTGAGACGGAGGGAGGGCAATCGTATCTCTCCACCTTATCACACGCACCCCCCCCCCCACCTCCCCTGCACAGCAACAAAAACCCTGAGGCCTTTGTCGGAGGCAGTGTCCCGGGCTGGACAGGCCTCCAGCCTGATGCCGAGTCACCGTACGCAGACTCAAGGAGTCTGTTAATATAGCTGGGAAGCCTTGATTTTGCCTTAAGACATTCTTCAATATAGATTTCAGAATGAGTTGAAATCTCTCTTAACATGTGACATGAAGAAACACATGTTCCTAATCTGCGGGTTTAAGATTGTTTTCGAATTACATCAATGAGACATATCCTCAGAAGACGAACCAGGCCACCCACCCTCACACACGGGGTAGAAGAGCAATGCAGGATAATACTACTTTGCAGCTTAATGTCTTCCAACAAGTCAGCTCCTAAAATTCCTTTAAAAGGGACTTTCGTTGGGAGCTAAAAAAAAAAGGGGGGGAGCTTTGGAACCCAGAGAGCATTAGCCTGCTGCTGGAGGCAAGAGGCAGGCTAAGCTGCTCAGAGGGGAGCGAAGGCGGAGGCACCAGCGCCTCCAGGAAAGGGGGTCGGAGACAGAAACACCTTCCAATTTCTCCATCAGATCCAGTTTCCAAACAAGAGCTCAGATCCTTGGTTCCCAGGGTCAAACACAAAGCTGCGGCACATAAAGATCAGAAGACCACCAAGGGAAGCTCGAGGACCCCTCCCTAGAACAGGTATCGTGGGATGTTTATAGATAGAATTAAAGACAAAGTGTCTCCTCTTTAAAGCTTGGGTACATGGCGAATAATGGAAAACAGAGGAGCTGGCCAGTCAAGTGAAGAGACTAAATGAAAGCAGGAAGATGCTCTAGTGGGAACAACGGCCTGAGACCAGGGAAGACAGGCGAGGAGAAGCCTGCCTGGCAGGAAGGGCTGTTCCTGGAGGGTAACGCAGACTGGGACACGGGATAGTCTGACGGCGACACCACTGCCCACCGAGCCTTCGCCCCCATGGGCCTCTCACCTGTACAAGTGTGTCCCCCTCACACAACTGCAGGGGAGGCCCCAGCTCACCTGCCTGCAGGTGAAGCGACAGTCTCAGAACACGCCCGGATGCCAAGGTGACAACATTAGTACCAAGTGACCCCTGGACTCAAGTCCCATGCCCTTTTTTCCATGAAAACGCCATGATCACTGACTTGTTAAACAATTTGAAGGCAAAAGTAGAAAAAAGGTTTCACCTTTCCTACTGCCTTACATCTATTATACAAGGACGGGCAAAAGTAGGTTTACAATTGTATGTGAAACAGTTTATTCTTGTATTATCATTTATTATTGTATTATTTATTTGTATCACAACTGCAAACCTACTTTTCCTCACTCTTGTATACAATGGGCTCCAAATGTCTTTCTCTCCTTTGAAGGATATAATTTAATCATTAGAAGAGAAGTAACTAATTTAGAGGATTTATAGGATTATTTCTGAAATGATACCATACCCATACCCCCTCCCCATTGATTATCTAAGCAGCAATCAAACTTAGGCGCAAATGGTAGGGCCTCTCAGGAGCCTGGAGCCAAAAGTCCTTCTTTCACGTTCCAACAGAACAGAAAAATGCCACATTCCACTTGGACCCGCCACTGGGACTGGCAAGGGTCTCAGGGACACACAGGGCTCTCTCTGGTGTCAGGTAGAGTCACTAACCTATCGGAGGAAGCCAGATGGAAAGAACAATGGACACAAGATGTACTGTACGAGAGAAACAGTACAATAATTATCGCAGTCTTGACTCTAAAAATAAAAGACTGACCAGGACCGGGCGTCTCGGGCAGAGTGAGTCACAGACGAGCCTGAGAGGCCGGTCTTATCTCTCTTCCGTGGGTTAGTCCCTGCTGTTGTTCTGCCCTCCTCCTGCTCTGGGTGGGACTTGATGTGTCACTGGTCTGCAGATCAAAAATCTCATTGGAAACCAGCTCCCTATTTATTCAATACATTTGAGGACTTCTTTCCTTTGCCCAAGAAAATTGAATACATAATTTCACCTTGGATATCTCCTTCTAAACACTAAACACGTGCATGTCTTTAACTTGGTCTCTTGGTTCAACATTAGTTCACATGCCCTATGCCACCTCTTCCATAGAGTTGTATAGCAGTAGATCTATTTTCTAGCTCCTCTTAAAGCTTAGAAAATAAGAGAATAGGTTTAAATTGAACTACAAGTTAGCTTGGTGAAAAGTCCTTCTTTCAGGTTCTTCACTTAGAAACAAGAATTGCTTTTGGCCCTGGCTGGTGTGGCTCAGTGGGCTGAGCGCTGGTCTGTAAACCAAAAGGTCGCTGGTTTGATTCCCAGTCAGGGCACATGCCTGTGTTGAGGGCCAGGTCCCCAGTAGGGGACACACGAGAGGCAACCACATATTGATGCTTCTCTCCCTCTTCTTCCCTTCCCCTCTCTCTAAAAAATAAAGAAATAAATTAAGAGAAAAAAAAAAGAATTGCTTTTGGACCAGTCCAGAGGGTCCGGTCTCCACAGCCACATATATCTTAACTGATATAGAAG